>WBZZ01003076.1:117500-172500 GCA_019918135.1 Paulinella micropora | reverse complement strand
CTTCTTTTGCCCCCCCCCCCCCCCTTCTCCCTCTCTCTTTGTGTTTTCTTCTTTTTTCCCTTCAAGCTGAGCCTGTCACAGTATGGCGCAGAGAGTGTATCTCTTTTTCCCCATGTGGGCTGGGCTTCTCTGCGATAAATAAATTGACTAGAATAGCCAATATCACCCGCCGCAAATTATTGCACTGGACCTGAGACTCGGGGCGCAAACACAGACACAGACACGCCTCAGTAATGTGAAAAAAAATCTTTTTCTCACTAGTTTCAGGCTTGTATCCCCGATATGACTTAGATAAGTGAGAAACGTTCGTAGCTTGGGACTTCTTATATATACGTGCCTGGCTCCTAGTTTCTGCTTTACATGTACTCTTTTACAAGACGCAGTTCTTTGTCTGTTCTTATGCTTTCTTCGATCGTGTCCTCTGTCCACATCATCCCGTAAGCTCTGCTTGTTTACGCCTTGTATCCTTGTAATCCATGTAGCTCTTTGCGCCCACGAACGCGGCGTTTGAGGCGGCTGGCGTCGATCTGTCAGATTCTGGGGCTGTGAACGCGATACTGAAGTATCATATGCTAGGGACTCAATTTCTGTCAGAAAACTTTGGGGCATACCAGCTGTTGCCGACGCTGATGACTGACGCAGGCTACGTGAATCTAGGGCCTGGCATGCCGCAGGTGGTGCGGCTGACTGCTTCTGTGAGCATGCATCCTGTGCAGCTGAACTGGAATGTCCCAGGCGAGGCGGCGTCTACATCCACGGTGAGCGAGGCAGACGTGCTGGCTTTGAACGGAGTCATTCATATCGTCGACAAAGTGCTGCATCTTCCTCCGCGTTTGTCGGCGGCGGCTGCGGCTACTGGCACTCTAAGCAAACTAATCGCCGCATGGGAGCGTACTGGTCTCACACATGAGCTGGAAGCCACTCCGTCCTTGACCATTTTCGCGCTTGTGGATGGAGGCTTGGCAAGGTTAGGGATCGATTTGGACGATCTGAGCAATGAGGACTTGAGGCGGCTGCTGTTGAATCACGTGGTCGCTGGTCGGGTAGTGTACAGCAACAACTTTCTGGACGGGCAGACGCTTACGACGATGCTGGGCGAAGCTGCCAGCATCAAGGTGTTGGAAGGGACTGAAATAACAGTGACGGCTGCTTCGGGCGCAAGCGCAGTAAAGAAGGTTGCAGACGTCTTGATGCAGAATGGCATAATTCACTTGATCGATGGAGTTCTCTTTCCCGAGCGCTTTGGCCCAGGCCAATCGATCGCAACGAACCTACAGCAGAATGCCGATCTTAGCACGCTGGTCTTTGATGAGGCGTTGGGTGGAGAGTTTGTTATGTTTGTTGTGTGCTGGAGCAGGCCTCGATCGTGAGTAATTTTGCGGATCCTGCAGTGGAGGGACTTCTGCAAGACGTGGGTCGGAAGCTGACGGTCAGCCCTGAGCGCCTGTTTTATGTGAAGCCTTTGCTTCCGCTTTTCATTTCTCCTATGCTGTGCTTCATCACCGCGTTGCTCATTGTTCAACCTCCAGGACTCGCGTTTTGCAGCTTTGCGCGTACTTAAGGACAAGAAGTAGCGTGTACACTTTGCTTTGAAGTAGGATAGACTTAGTTTTTTTTTCTCTTCTCTTCTCTTCTCTCTCTCTCTCTCTCTCTCTCTCTCATTTTCTTTATAAATCTTTTCGCCTGCAGAAGTGATTGTAGTGTTGTATCTTCTCGGGCGAAAATATTTATTTCTTTGTGTTGCCCAATTATAATGAAGAGGACGATGCGAATGAGTAAGATTCATGAGAAACAATCATAGCTTGGGACTTAAAGCTATGTGCCTGCCTCCTAGTTTTTGCTTTACACGTACCCTTTTTACAAGTACGCAATACTTTGTCCGTTCCTATGCTTTTTTCAATCGTGTCCTCTGTCCGCATAATATCGTAAGCTCTGCTTGTTTACGCCTTGTATCCTTGTAATCCATGTAGCTCTTTGCGCCCACGAACGCGGCGTTTGCGGCGGCTGGCGTCGATCTGTCAGATGCTAGGGCTGTGAACGCGATCCTGAAGTATCATATGCTAGGGACTCAATTTCTGTCAGAAAACTTTGGGGCATACCAGCTGTTGCCGACGCTGATGACTGACGCAGGCTACGTGAATCTAGGGCCTGGCATGCCGCAGGTGGTGCGGCTGACTGCTTCTGTGAGCATGCATCCTGTGCAGCTGAACTGGAATGTCCCAGGCGAGGCGGCGTCTACATCCACGGTGAGCGAGGCAGACGTGCTGGCTTTGAACGGAGTCATTCATATCGTCGACAAAGTGCTGCATCTTCCTCCGCGTTTGTCGGCGGCGGCTGCGGCTACTGGCACTCTAAGCAAACTAATCGCCGCATGGGAGCGTACTGGTCTCACACATGAGCTGGAAGCCACTCCGTCCTTGACCATTTTCGCGCTTGTGGATGGAGGCTTGGCAAGGTTAGGGATCGATTTGGACGATCTGAGCAATGAGGACTTGAGGCGGCTGCTGTTGAATCACGTGGTCGCTGGTCGGGTAGTGTACAGCAACAACTTTCTGGACGGGCAGACGCTTACGACGATGCTGGGCGAAGCTGCCAGCATCAAGGTGTTGGAAGGGACTGAAATAACAGTGACGGCTGCTTCGGGCGCAAGCGCAGTAAAGAAGGTTGCAGACGTCTTGATGCAGAATGGCGTAATTCACTTGATCGATGGAGTTCTCTTTCCCGAGCGCTTTGGCCCAGGCCAATCGATCGTAACGAACCTACAGCAGAATGCCGATCTTAGCACGCTGGTCTTTGATGAGGCGTTGGGTGGAGAGTTTGTTATGTTTGTTGTGTGCTGGAGCAGGCCTCGATCGTGCGTAATTTTGCGGATCCTGCAGTGAAGAGACTTCTGCAAGACGTGGGTCGGAAGCTGACGGTCGGCCCTGAGCCCTGTTTTGTGTGAAGCCTTTGCTTCCGCTTTTCATTTCTCCTATGTTGTGCTTCATCACCGCGTTGCTCATTCGTCGATGTTTGTGACCGAAAAAGAAACAAGAGGACAAGTCTGCACGATGTGGAAGTTGGTTTGACTCAGTTTTTATTTCCTTTTTTGTGCCCTCCCCTCTTATCTGTGTCTGAAATGTTTTATCTCCCAGAAAGTGATGGTAGGATTTGTGTCTTCTTGGCCGTCACATCGTTTTCATTTTCTTCTGTTCTTTTTCTTTCATTTCTCTCTGTTCTTCCTGCTATTGAAGGGTAATGTGCCTAAATGTGCTGGGTTACTACAAACCCGACCTCTCTAGCTATCTGCAGATGCGTTCATTCCCGTGTGAGCTGAGCCTTCCCAGGCAGTGCTTGCTGTGTAAACAGATTGACTAGCACTGCCAATACCACCCGCTTCAAATTATTGTACCGCACCTGAGACGTGAGGCACAACTTAAATCATTTCGAAAACAAAAGCACACACACACACACCTCAGCAATATTGAGGAATTGTTTGCTTCGTAGTCCTGTCTATGTTCCCGATTTGCATGTACCAGTCGCTAACTGCCGAATGAGGAACAAGAAGTTGATGCGACTGAGTCAGATTCGTGAGAAATGTTTGTAGCTTGAGACTTTTTATAGGTTTGTGCTTGACTCATAAGAACAGACAAGTATACAAAGTATTGCGTACTCGTAAAAGGGTACATGTAAAGCAAAAACTATGCTTTCTTCGATCATGTCCTCTGTCCACATCATATCGTACGCTCTGCTTGTTTACGCCTTGATCCTTGTAATCCATGTAGCTCTTTGCGCCCACGAACGCGGCGTTTGCGGCGGCTGGCGTCGATCTGTCAGATGCTAGGGCTGTGAACGCGATCCTGAAGTATCATATGCTAGGGACTCAATTTCTGTTAAAAGACTTTGGGGCATACCAGCTGTTGCCGACGCTGATGACTGACGCAGGCTACGTGAATCTAGGGCCTGGCATGCCGCAGGTGGTGCGGCTGACTGCTTCTGTGAGCATGCATCCTGTGCAGCTGAACTGGAATGTCCCAGGCGAGGCGGCCTCTACATCCACGGTGAGCGAGGCAGACTTGCTGGCTTTGAACGGAGTCATTCATATCGTCGACAAAGTGCTGCAAACTTCCTCCGCGTTTGTCGGCGGCGGCTGCGGCTACTGGCACGCTGAGCAAACTAATCGCCGCATGGGAGCGTACTGGTCTCATGCGTCAGCTAAAAAACACTCCGTCCTTGACCATTTTCGCGCCTGTAGATGAAGGCTTGGCAAGGTTAGGGATCGATTTGGACGATCTGAGCAATGAGGACTTGAGGCGGATGATGTTGAATCACGTGGTCGCTGGTCGGGTAGTGTACAGCAACAACTTTCTGGACGGGTAGACGCTTACGACGATGCTGGGCGAAGCTGCCAGCATCAAGGTGCTGGAAGGGACTGAAATAAAAGTGACGGCTGCTTCGGGCGCAAGCGCAGTAAAGAAGGTTGCAGACGTCTTGATGCAGAATGGCGTAATTCACTTGATCGATGGAGTTCTCTTTCCCGAGCGCTTTGGCCCAGGCCAATCGATCGCAACGAACCTACAGCAGAATGCCGATCTTAGCACGCTGGTCTTTGATGAGGCGTTGGGTGGAGAGTTTGTTATGTTTGTTGTGTGCTGGAGCAGGCCTCGATCGTGAGTAATTTTGCGGATCCTGCAGTGGAGGGACTTCTGCAAGACGTGGGTCGGAAGCTGACGGTCGGCCCTGAGCCCTGTTTTGTGTGAAGCCTTTGCTTCCGCTTTTCATTTCTCCTATGCTGTGCTTCATCACCGCGTTGCTCATTCGTCGATGTTTGTGACCGAAAGAGAAACAAGAGGAGCAAGTCTGCACGATGTGGAAGTTGGTTTGACTTGTGTGGTGGTTCGGCTGTTGTACGTTCAACCTTCTGAATTCTTCCTTCTGGGGTTCCGAACTTGTGAAAACGAAGTTTGAGGGTACTCCAGAAAAGTGTGTTCTGATTGGAGCGTAGCTCCGCAGAAGTGGCATTTTATTTAAGGGGTAGCTCGGAAAGGTGCAAGGCTGCAACACACACTGGATAGCGGGCTTCAGTGCGAAATGATAGAGGGGGGGGGGGGGTGGCAGGTGCTCGTGATTGGATAGCTGAAACGTGGGTAAATACAGATCTGATATGCCGTGGCTGCTTTTTCATCAAAATTTCCAGGACTCGTGTTTGCAGCTTTCTGCATACTTGAGGGCAAGAAGCAGCGTGTACACTTTGCTGCGAAATTCTATAACTCAACTTCCATGCGTCTTCTTTTGCCCCCCCCCCCTAATCTCCTCACCCTCTCTCCCCACCTCCCTTCCTCCTGTACCCTATTACAAATGTGCAGTTATTTGTCGGTTCTTTGCTTTCTTCAATGGTGTCCTCTGTCCGTTACGCCTTGTATCCTTGTAATCCATGTAGCTCTTTGCGCCCACGAACGCGGCGTTTGCGGCGGCTGGCGTCGATCTGTCAGATACTGGGGCTGTGAACGCGATCCTGAAGTATCATATGCTAGGGGCTCGATTTCAAGTAAAGGACTTGAGGGCATACCAGCTGTTGCCGACGCTGATGACTGACGCAGGCTACGTGAATCTAGGGCCTGGCATGCCGCAGGTGGTGCGGCTGACTGCTTCTGTGAGCATGCATCCTGTGCAGCTGAACTGGAATGTTCCGGGTGAGGCGGCCTCTACATCCACGGTGAGCGAGGCGGACGTGCTGGCTTTGAATGGAATCATCCACATCGTCGACAAAGTGCTGAAGCCACCACCTGTATTCACTACCTACGTTTCAAAAGTCCAGGCTCTTAGCATGCTAGAAGACTCACTGGAGCGTGCTAATCTTTTACGTATGTGGGAGACAAAGGGCGCCTTGACTATCTTCGCCCCGACAGACGAAGCGTTTGCAAATGCAGGAGTTTGTTTGAACTCCTTGAGCGATGAAGAACTCTCAAGGTTGTTGCTGAATCACGTGGTAACTGGGCAGGTAGTGTACAGCGTTGATTTTTTGGAAGGACAACAATTGCCTACTATGTCTGGTGAACACCTCACCATAACGGGTTATCTCAATAAGTGGATCGCACATACCTTGCGTTCGGGTGCTGGAGTGGACAAAGCTCCCGATGTATTGATCCAAAATGGAGTGGTGCATGTTATTGATGCTGTGCTGTTGCCTCGAGACTACATGAATAGGTGCCCTTCACACACTGTACCGGATCCGTACGTGCTTGGAGTTAGCGATTTGATCGGCATATTGTTCGCTGTTGTGGTGGTCGCTGCAGGTAAACTCTGATATAGCTATCACTGCTGTCACTGTACTTCATCTTTTGTTGTGTTTTATTTTTCTAGGGTGTTGTTTCTTGTATGGCATCTTAAAGAGCACTTGCTCAGACTTTTGGAGGTCGACATTTGCTTCCTCGAAGACTTCCCTTGAAGACATTTCTTTATTACCAACACGACGGAGGGAGAACAGCTACTCTCTTTTTGACACAGAATAAGCTATACGCATTATATGAAAAACGAAATGTGACAGTTTTCCCTTCGATTCCTCTAGTGTTTCTTTGACTGTTTTGTTGTTGTTGTCGATGCTTGGTCATCGTATTAAAAGTTGTTGTCGCTGTTGTTGTTGTGTGACAATTACTATTGAAAATAATGGTTGTTGTCGTCGTGACGCTCGTCGTCGTCCGACTCGTCGTCCTTGTGCAGCTGCTGTTGAAGTTGATACTTTAATCTTTTAGCTTCACACTTAGACTGATAGACTCTGACAACAATCACGTACGTTCCATAACATTGTATAATTATTACTGTCGACATTCAAATTACACATGAAAAATTATATATATATACAGTTAAACCTGTATAAAAAGTTAAACCTATATAAAAGTTAGACATGTATACAAAGTTGAACCTATATATAAAGTTAGACATGTATACAAAGTTCGACATGTAAATAGTTCCGGCAACCTGCATAAAATGGTTCGACCCTATACCGTGGCAGGTCGAACTGTTTTATACAGATCAATCTATGTCAATTGATTTTTTTTTCCGATGCTCAAAACTTCTGCCGCAGCCGCGCCCCGGGCCGCCTGATTAATATTAATATTAATACTAATGTTATTATCATTATTATTATTATTATTATTATTATTATTATTATTATTATATATTAATATGATTAATAATCTTTCTTTTATTAATATTATATGCTAGTAATGATCTATTCATGTAGTATTATTATCAACCCTGGCTTCAACGTGACGGGGGCAGTCGGTTTACTAGATCCCCTCGAGGGGATCCATCTTGAATAAATTTATCACATAGTCACAATAAAGAAATTTTTTTGTTTATTTTAACTCGCTTGAGCGGCATACTGTATATATTATTATTAATAATAATACAGGTATGAATACTAGTGAGTTTGGACCTGGTTACTTAGTATTAATACACCGTGACTGTGACACGGCGGCGGGTTGTCAATCACAGTTGACATCAAAATATTTCCCAGTACAGGAAAGTGACTTACCTACAATACAATATATATTTGCGGCGTTGGGAGAAAACCCTCGCGACTTCTGCAAACGGCGACCCGAACTCGGGGCGTCCCCCTCATACCTGCCAACTGCTTCCCACGTAAAAGAATTTAACAATACTGAACAATTCCCGCCAGTCTAACTGACGACGTCACACAAAAGTTGTACCTCCAGAAAATGACACACGAAACGGCCTGATATGTGCAATAATGGTAATGGTAAAAAGCTAGTGCCACCAGTACCAGAAAAGGTACTCTGAATGACTGTATTAATAACTAATAATACTACTAACCGTAACGAATAATGCTAACTTATAAAATAACAATATGGACATAGCTGAGGAGGAAGGGTCTACTTAATTGTCCAATGCTCCCCCCTACTTAGACTCCCTTACTAGTCAGTGTCTAACCATACCGTGCTACTAACAACTAGATTAGAAAAATGAGCAAAGCGCAAAGTGAGCTACCCTACTTCTCCAGTGGAGTTCGGCTATATAGCTGCACTATATCAACTAAAGCGCTATAGGCACAACAGTGCACAAAATAATACTTAGCGAAAGCAGTGGTGCTAGCCTATGTCTCCACAGCTTGTGGAGTTCGGCAATCTAGTCACCTAATTGTTAATATCTATCCCCGGACCACCGGGAACCTGACAATAGTCATACCCAAAGTCCACGTTGGAGAAAGTCCTGCTGTCGGGGGGTTGTCCCTCTGAGAGGGAGCGGTTCCCCGAGTCTTTAATCATGGGCCACGTGCCGAACCCGACGGTCGTAAGGCTCACCCCGCATAGCCTTAGTGTTTATGTCTGCCAGATTGTCGGTTGAGCCCACCTTCTCGTTGACAACGAGCCCGGCGTCCACCTTCTGGTTGATGATGGCGCATCGCAGGTCCACATGCCCCAGCTTCCTAGCAAACACATTGCTGTCGGCAAGGTCCAACGCTCCCTGGTTGTCGCCGTACAGGATGGGGGGCTGCCCCCACCCGTACGGCCCCATGGCGTCCGCGACCCGGCCGTCTGCGATTCCCTGCACAAAGTTCACAATCTTGTCTTGTCCATGATAAGACTCCACCATTGCATAAACCTCCGCCTCACACGAGGAGGCTTCGGGCCGCTGGCACCAGACGCGCGCCGACCGCCGCCTCTTCTGGGTCCCCGCTGCCGGGCACAGCCGCCACCAGCTCGTCGCTCAGCGCTCGCGCCTTCTCTTCCACACGCGCACGCAGGGTCGCGTCCTTCGGGAGGACCACCGACACGTTCCGTTTCATGCAGAAGGGGAGCACTGAGCCTCCCAGAAAGAAATGAAAGCCCGCCAACCGGGCGCGACAATCTTCCGGCATACCCTTCCAACTTGAGTCGGCCCACGACATCAAGCGGGTGCCGTTCGCTTTAGTAAAGCGAATGCCTTTTGAACGCGTACCGTTAAGGTACAACCTGCTCGGCTTGCTGATAACTGAACAACTCGGGCTTGGAGGCATGGGTCGCTACCCCGAGCGGGCCCAACACTTCATGCTGAGTGATACGTGTCCACAAGAGGACACCTACGATGTGCTGCGGCAAGAACTGCTCTAACACGGACTGCTTTCCGGCCCGCACCCCCGGCATCAACCACGGCGAGTCGACAGTAGCTAGACCGGTGCACTGGAGCTTCTCAACGGCCTCCTTGATAAAGTCCTCCTGAGAGATCTTGATCGTCCGGCCTAACCGACAGTCTTCCTTATCTTCGATGTTCAAGCCTACCACCCCGGTTGGCGCCTCTTGCTTAAAGACCCTAAAGGCCTTCTTACCAGCTGCAGCTAAGAACTCCGCTTCTACATCCTTACCACTGAACGCTCCCATCATGTCGTCGACGTGCGGCACGAACACAAAGTCCGGTTTGTCCTTACCTGGTAGCCAGCGCCAAAAGAAGCAAGGAAAAGCGACATGAGCCTTAAAGCCTAAACCCTCCAAGAAAGGGACTAGCTTGTACCGCCGCCATTGGCGGCCCGCGTCCGGTCTGCCATAGAGGGCTTTAAGCATTTCCCACACATACCCCGGCTTTTCTAAACCAAACGGTGGTACGATGTAACTGGGGCGATACCCCTGCTCAGCTGCAGACGCCTCTGTGTATGCGGTGCCTACGTCCCACTTTGACAAGACTAAGCCAAAGAACACTGTTAGGGCGAAAAGCATCAGATGGTAGGGCACACGGGGTTGGGAAGTCCCGTTTCCCAAAATGCCATCCCTGTATCATGGAAAACCCCTTGGCCGTCCATCGGCTTTTGAACTTTAGGATCTCTCCCCCCGCCTCTTTGGTGGCATCAACGAACCGCCCTTCACAAATGTCTTTCTTGTCTACTAAGTCGGCTCGGACTCTCCGGAAGCAACCCTTCTCCCAGACCGTAGCCATCTCTTCGGCTCGGGCGTCGTCCCAGTACCCTAGCTCATCAGCTTGCTTCTCACTCACCGGTCTAGTGAACGTGGCGGCATGTGCGGTCTCCGGACCATCGGGCAAGGTACTTGACGATCTCCGAGTCCAACACACGGTCTGGGGAGTCGTCATCCTCAAACTTTACCCAGTGGGCTGGTCCGTTCTTCTTCTGCTTCTTAACCCATTTGGGTTCACTCACGTCTTGCACCTGATCTCGTCGGACCTTGTCCCGAAAACCCACCCCATAGGTCTTCTTGGCCCAAGCCCAGCCCCACTGAGTGGCTGGGGTCTCCACCCACCTTCCCTTCAACTCCGGGCCTATTGTTTCCGTGTCGGGATCGGGGGCTTCTTTCTCGGCTTTCACTGCTTCCTGCTCCGAGGTCGCTTCCTCCGCTTCGCCGTCGGAATCGGAGCTGTCAAGCTCCCCTTGATCCGCGGCCTTCTTACCTTCACCGGGATCTGTCACCCCCACACGGGGCTTTGGGACAAACAACTGCTCAAGGGCGGCGTCTTCCACTAACGGGTCTCCCTTGAATGACTCCAAGCTCAGGCCTTTCTTCTCCCAGAGGGGTTGCAGCAAAGGCCAGGCCGGTTGGTTGTCGTCAAAGTTCTTGATGTTTCGCCATGGGAACACCCTACCTTCAGACAGGATCAAGTGTGCGGAATACTCCAAACTCAGCCCTAACCAGGCGGCTGTGTGCGTTCGGCTCTCGTCATGTCCTAACCTGCCCTCGATGACCATGTGGCATAGATACCCAAAAGAATGAAGGTAAGCTATCCAATTTACCTTCCTTTCGCGGGGCATAAGCTCAAACATCCGGACCTCACCACCGGATCGTTTCGGCGAAAGGTTGTGCAAGAGGATAGCGTGCTGCCACGCATATCCCAAGAGTCCATAGGGCAGCTGAGCCTTAACCGGGTTATGGCGCGCTTTGTGCCAAAAGTCACGTTGGGACACTTCAGCATAGGCGTTCTTGTTGTGTTCGTTGAGGGTGTTGATCCTCTTCCTCACTCCCTTGTCCCGGACTAGCTCCTTGAAGTCAGCTGAGATATGCTCACCATCTACCCGAACTTCCTTCACCTTCTTACCGCTTTGCGTCTCAAGGAAATTTATGCATTCCCGCATGAAACGCACTTGTGGCGCCGCGGTGCAATCCTTTAGAAGGAGGCCAAAAGCATGCCCGGTGTTAGCCTCGATTCCCACCATGACGTACCAAAACCCCTCATAGAGGGGTTTGCGTAGGCACCCGGACTTGTCGAACGCCACAGCTTCGAACTTCCCTACTTGTGTCAACTGCTTGCCGGGTGGTTCACTTTTCCCCCTTTTGCGGCTGGACACTCCTTACACTCTTTTACCGCTTGCTCATGGGTTTTGTCACCCACTATCTTGATCCCGTACGCTTCACTGATGAGGCGCTGCATGCTGCTTCCGGGCCCTCCGAACTTCTGATGAAGTTGTTCACTAGTCAACTCAGTGACCTTAGCCATCTCCTTCCCAAAGAAAGCTCTAGCCTCAACCTTATCCGCAGCCAGCTCTTGGTTGGTGGACGTCACGAAACGCCACACCTTGTCCACCGCGTCGAGGTAAAGGACCCCGGCCTTAAGCTCGGGGGAAATGTCCGGTATCCGGGCGTTGGTGATATAGTCCTCTCCTTTCTTATTGAGAACTACACTGTACCCTTCCTTAGCTAACTGAGGACCAGAGACTAAGGTTTCATCTACGTTGGAGCTAACCCACACACTACCTAGATGCAACCTGTTCTTTTCCCCCTTTCCGTTCACGGTCGTCATGTCTAACGAGCCCTTCTTAGTCACGGTGGTCTCCCCGTTGACCGTGTCTACCCGTTTCATCCCTTGCTGAATGTTGAACAAACGTTGTTCAGCTCCAGCCGGCACAAAGTGCAACGTAGCTCCCGAATCGAACATGGGGTCTTTGTCCGCACTCCGTCCTAGGAGGGCCTGTTCTGCTAGCCGAATACCCTTAGCCATCCATCCGCGTTCGGTCATGAAACGAACTAGGTCGTCAACCGGGTCAGCTTCTCCCTCGGCCTCCGGCAAACTCGCGTATTTCTTCTCTAGTACGCTCTCACCGCCCACCACCCTTTCTCAGACTCTGAACGGCTTAGTACGAGGTTGAAACCCGGCGGCACTATTTGCTGCTGTTCCTTCTACGGCCCAATATCTTGGCCACCTAGGCTTGTTCATGGGATACTCACTCCCCTGCGCCCAGTCGTACAACAGCCTAGTCCACTCTCCCCACCTGTTCCGGAAGTCAACTTCATCTTTTTCTTCCTCACCGCTCAACGCCGGACGATGCAACCGGCGCATCTCCTCTTGCTGCTCTGCCACGGCTCGGAGTCGACTCTCTCGCCCTCCGGTACCTAGTCGAGTAGGACTATCACTGACAGGCTCAGCTGAGGCTAAGGGGGCCGTAGACGGACCGGTACCAGTAGTAGGGGGTAACAGAGCACCTTTCGGTCTGCAGGGGGTACCGTCTTAGCATGGGACGCAAACCAGGGCATCCCACTCACGGAGGCTCGGACCGTCTCAAGGAAGCCAAACGCACGAGCGCCCACTGACCTACGCCTATTGCTTGGGCTGGTGGAGGGCGTAGTCACCGGCTTGCTATCGGTCCCGGTGGTAGCATCCCCACCACCGGGTTCGGCATCAACACTAGGGTCAGGTCCTATGGGGGACGGCACCCTACCGGAGCTCCACCCACGTCTCCATCTCTAGCCGGGGACTCTTCACCTTCATGCTCCCCTTCCCTGTCGGATTCCGAGGAAGGATCGGCATCGGGCTGCATCTCCGGGGGCTCATCTTCCACGTCCGCCAAACCATCGGGTTGGTAGTCCTCCGGGCCGGGCCTCACCTTCATCCCATGTACCTTTTCCCTTTTTGCTTTGAGTAAAGATTTCAGGTTTTGGCTCATGATACCACTAACAGCCTCAGCCGGCCCGGCCTTTGAACCAATCTCAACCTTCGGGGCAGGTACCGCTGACGGCCCGCTCGCCCCGCTAGGTCTACCCTTACTCTCTCCACGGGGGTTGGGTGCTATCGGACGGAGGGGAGTACCCTTCACCTCTTGGGCGCGTACAGGCACCGGTGCTACGGGCGGGGGCACAACTCCCCCACGAGGGGTGGATACCCCACCTCTGAAGTACATATGCTTCGCTTGTGCACCGGCCTGAGGTTCATGTTGGCGGTACACCTTCCGCCATGAGGGTACACCAGACGCCTCTCCCATGTTACCGGTTGTTGGCTAATGACCATTCGGTTAACTGTCCGGGTTCACGGGGCTTTGCAGAGTGGATGATGGGCAAGAGGGACCGGTTCCACGGGATACCCCGCTTCGCGGCTTCGTGTCTCACTATGGCCTCAACCATTAGGGGATGACTCCCACTTTTGATTTGGGCTGCTAACCCCCGTTCTCCCATCTCGCACATTAGAGCTAGATGATCCCTTCGTGCTATGTCGGCTGACCACCGGCGCAATGCATTCTCTCTCTCTCTTGCTTGGCTCGCTGGTACTGATGGAATTGCTCAACGCAATAGTTGCTATCGATGAGAGTGGCTGCCTTAATCCTAAGGCTGTTGAAGGGAGACTCAAGGCCCTTCAACCGGGCTACGCACTGGCGCTTTCCTTCCGCTACGCCATGGCATCGCCCCTCATTCATCTCATCTATGTCGGCATCATCCTCAAGCAAGATCTCAAGACTGTTCTCGTCCTCCGGTGGTATGATCGGCTCGGGAAGGTTGGCACCCCCGGGTTTAGCCATAAGGGCTTTGTCTTTCGACTTGCCGGTTAGGAACTTTACCATCTGAGCTAAGGCTACGCCCGGCTCCTCATCCTCGAAGTCATCCCTATCACTCCCCCCTTTTGACCCTTTTGCTGCCTCGCCCTTCTCCTTTCGGCTTTTGTCCTGGCACTTGCTCAACTTGTGCTTGCCCCCGCACAACCGGCACTTCTTACTGCACTTTCCGGCGATGTGCCCCTTTTCAAAACAGTTAAAGCACTTTGGCCCCTTGCTCTTCTCGCTCTTCTTGCTTTTCTCCCCCTTGGGGGTGTCTGCCGGTTTGGGAGGGGTCTTATTGGCTTTAGTGGGGTCATGCTCAAACCTAAATTTGTCGGCCCATCAACACCCCCCCTGTTTGTCCCACAAGAAACACACCCCTCTCACCTTCCTCCAACATGGAGGTAACGGCAGGAGGCCCCACGAGTGCATTTCCCTTCCTTGCTGAAGAGCCAGCACTCGTCCTTGAATTTCCCTTTTCCGGCCTTGCGAGCTGCCAAACCTTTCTCTGTGGAACTAGTCACTTTGGCCCGGTCAACCTTCTTGTCTAGCTCCAGGGCACGATCTTGCGCGAACCTCCACCAGGAGGCAAAGTCCCACTTGAACTGCTTACGGTTCAGTTCAGCCAGTTCAACCCATACTTGCCAAGCTTTCTTCACCCTAGAGTCAGATTGCTTTGGGCCCACTAACGCATCCTTCACTATTTGCTGCATCCGGTCATCGGTTGGGGCTTGGCCATAATCAGCCAACCAGTCTCTCCTAGCGTTCAAGTCTACACACTGACCGACGTACTGTTGCTTACTCGTAAAGAGGAAGTCATTCAGTTCCTTCACCTTGTCCTGGACATCAGAGGGGTCGGCTTTCTTGTACCGGGCTAGCAGTCTGTCCCACAGTGCTTTAGGGTTTTGGCCAAAGGTCAGTTTCTACGGATCAGCTAAGTCACGCACTAGACTTTTCGCCTCACCACCGAGCATGTCATAGATGATATTGAACACCCTCTCTTTTTGCTTGCTCATCTCAGCAAGTACACTAGCGTCATAGGCTATCACCTGTCGTGTCAGTGCGCCAGCACGATCAGCACCCCCTAGTAGTGGGGTTTTGACCTTAGAGGGGTCCGTCTGTCCTCGGGAGGCCCCACTCTTGCTGTCGCCCTCTAAGTCTGAGCCCTTGCCAGTTGACAGCCTAGGTTTGTCAGTGCTAGCATACCCACTAGAGTAGAGGTCAGAGGTGTGCCGGTCTTCATCATCCTCCTCCTCCTCCTTTCCTTTTTCAGTCTCAGTGGTTGGTTTATCTTTCGGACTGCCAAAAACCGGTTTGTAACGCTTGACTGGGGTTTCCTTGTCTTCCTCCACCCCTAACGCCTCCTCAAGGTTTGGAGCTTCCGGTTTGGGGTTGGGCATGGGCCACAGGCGAGTAGAACCCTTGGCTTTGTCCTCGAAGTATTCCTTTACTACTTCTTCGTCCAAGTCAGCCCAATCATTCCACTCTGCCATTTCTTCCCAAGCTAGTATAAAGGGGGGCACCTCTCTACCCTTAAGCTGTATCCCTAATACATTTTCGCGATGTACATATTGTTTGTGGGCGTCAGCACCCTGCAGCACTTCTTTATGGGCCTTAGCATTACAGCTTTGCACTACCTGCCTATGCGATAGGATCCATGCCTCTTTGCAGGTGAACGTAATCTTATTGTCTGTCTTACTCGTAGTCATTTCTAACCACCGTCAGTCTCAGACACACGCTCCACACACACCTACTTACACACAGCACACAGCTATGCTCTCTACTTGCCAAATCGAGATAGGGTCACGCTATGCTTACGCTGTTCTGATTGCACAGACACAGGCAAGCACAGTAAGTACACTACTAGACATTAGTCTCCGGATACTTGAATAATCGTTTGCGCTGAGGCACTTTGATCAAAGGTTGAAGGAACAATAATGAATTTAATCAATGGTTAGAAACCAATGACTGAAACTCAATCTAATTTACCATAAATTTATAGTGAAATAAATACCACAAATTTATATACTGATCTTGTGGTCAGAAATTCAAGTGATGATTCAGTATGGGCCAATCTATACTAACTGGCAACTAATTGTGAATAACGGTAATATCAACGTAACGAATAATACTTATGATACGAAATATGAAAATGGTAATGAATATGATCCGGTCAAATATAAATGTTCTGTCGTGAAATTGACTATAAAAGGTAACAATATATTTAGTAAATATTATTGCTTACTCTCCCCCTCGGCATAACATATATGCATATGTATATTATCTTCAAGTTACTAACATGATTGGCCATATGAAACTATATGTAAACTAGCGATTCATGATGATGAAGTATGATACATGTTAAAGTTTCCGAATCGTAGTTTCGAATTTACAAGTAAAGAGAACAAAAAGCTTTATTGGCCTAACCATCCGAACTCGTCGGAAGAGTGTGGAAGGGAAAGAGGGGCTAGGCTCAAATATTTCAGTCCATCAAGTTTACAAACACTTCCAGTTGGCGGCTCTGATGTACACTCGGAACTCAGAAACAGCCGCACCTAAAAACTTGAGGACTGAAACTTAACATTACAAAGACCGGCACGCTCTACTAGTCGACTTTAGAAGACCGGGTGGAGGAGGGGATAGCGGAAGGTAAATATTAAAAAGTGGAGCAATACTATCCATCGAAGCCGGATAAGGAAGCCGGGCGGAGGAGGGGAGAGCGGACAGTGTACTAACCTTACTAGAGTGACTGAACAATCCCAAGGACAGGGACAAACCTACACTAGACAAGGGAAGGCACCAAGCGAACAGAGCAGGCCAACCTAGTGACTCGTTGTCCACGGCAACTACAACCAACGGAAGCACCAAACGGTCCGAGGGAGACAAGAAGAACGACGGAGAAAGCGGAACCAGCAGAGGTCATCGGCGATCACGTAACGCCACCAGAAGCCCAGAAAAGACGGAGAGAAAGAAAAAAACAAAACAAAACAAGGGAAGGGTGGGCGGGCGTTTGAAAGTTGGGAAGATCTGACGATCTTCCCAACTTTCCAACCTAGGCCTACCAGACACCGGAGAAAACACGCGCCGGCTCCGCCGGCACGGCTACGCCGCGCCGGCCGGACTATTGTAAAAACGAAACAGCTCCTCGGAACTTTAACGGCGGTCAACTCCGGGCGAAGCCCGGAGCAAACCAGTAATTAAAGTTTCCGAATCGTAGTTTCGAATTTACAAGTAAAGAGAACAAAAAGCTTTATTGGCCTAACCATCCGAACTCGTCGGAAGAGTGTGGAAGGGAAAGAGGGGCTAGGCTCAAATATTTCAGTCCATCAAGTTTACAAACACTTCCAGTTGGCGGCTCTGATGTACACTCGGAACTCAGAAACAGCCGCACCTAAAAACTTGAGGACTGAAACTTAACATTACAAAGACCTCCACCAATTTGAGCCTAGCGACTACCCCCTCCCCCCCATAGCTTTTTGCTCTGCAACTAGCTCGGCCATCCTGGCGCCCACATACAGACGAAAGCAGGACGAAGACCAACGACCAGCACGCATGATCGAGGAATCTGACGCGCCGAGCGAGAAGAGACGAGCTGCTCCACCACGACGAAGCGAGATCCCGTTGAAACGACGACCAGTCGCTACCCCCGCCTTCTGAAGAAGCTCTCGAGCAGTATTAACGAACGTAGAGCGGTCCAGCGGAGAATTATCGGCGAGACGGAAGTAGGGGTAGTTGCCGGCCAGAGGAAGCTTGAAAGCATCCCGACTGGACTCAAAGATCTTCTTCCACGCGTGGGGACAGACGAGCGGGTTTTCTTGCTCGGCAAGGCCAACATCGCACCCGCGCCGGAACGAATCTTGTTTGGCGCCATCGAGAGTTACCATGATGAGACTCATGTCGTCGACCAGGCGCATACGAACAAAAGAATTAACTAAGAAGCGGCAAGTGGCCAGAGATCCTGAAGCAACCAATTCTCCTACACGAAAGAGACCGAAGAAGCCCCAGACCGCAACCGTAACAACCGTGATCCAAAGGTGGCGTGTAGACTTCGGGACATTGCGACTTTTGACGATACCCAAAGTGTAACTTGCCATGGCTTCTAACATAGGGAGCTCCAAGGTAAGACGACTATCGAGCTTAGTACGTTTGCTACGCTTGATTCCACGCCATGCCATTTCCACGAAGTGGTTCTCAGTGGGATCGTCTAAACTCAACCGGAGGCAAAAGTCACGGATGGCATACATGTACACCTTACAGGTGGACACGGACATGAACTGGCTCAGCCAAACGAGAAAAAGAACAATGAGCACTGGGTCAGGTTGCCACCAGACAGGAGACCAACGCTCCGTCGAGTAAGCAGAGCAGAAAGAACGCAACTTCCGGATAGCGGAGCTGTAGGCGGCGCTGGTGCTGTATGAAACGGAACACGCCATGACTTCCATCGCTGAGGTGACGAGCCAAGCAACCTCCGTTACTGCTGCAGAGGACGCAAAGAAGGCCCGGATGGGTTCGACTTGCACCAAGTTGCGATCGCTTGAGCCATCTGCGCACGGGCCAACAAATCGACAAGGTTAAGGCGTTCGCGCGGCTCTTGCGAGGCAGAAACAGAAACGCCAAGGAGAGCAAGCTTAGAAGTCCACCGGTCAATAAGGCTCTGAATGTTTGCCCGTGGCGAGTAACAAGAGTTAAGGCAGTGAGCGGCCGGGGAGCAGTCTGTAACGATATGGAACTTCTTGAAACCCAGGGCGACCGCAAACTCATGGGCAGCAACGTAAGCGCTAAACAACTCTCGCATAGGGGACGAGGCGACTAAAGACTCTGAGCGCAGATCGGCTAACTCTTCATTGGACCAACAGCGAGAAGAGAAGTAGCCTTTGGAACGAGAGGGGGCCATGACGATGGCACCCCTGCCCCACTGCGAACCATCCACCTTACAAAAGTTCGCATCGGTCCAAAGTGTGCATCTGGCGGGGTCGTCGACCCATGTCATCGACTCACTGTCATAGTGGCCCGTCTTGAGAAAGTCCGACAGCGGGAGACGGAAGTTGGAAGCAAGGAGGAGGCTGCGAGCCCACTTCGCAGCATGGCAGGCTCTAGAACTAAAACGGCCACCCTTGGCACGCGATGCCGACATTGCGTTGAAAGAGATCCGCATGTTTCCCACCGCTGGTCGAAGAAAGAAGAGCATCTGAGAGACGAAAGACAAAAGGCCCAGGAGACGCTCGAAAGATTTGACAGAAAAGAATCCGCCACCGGCGATGGTGTCCAAGGCACTCAAAACGATCTTGCGTTTGTCAGTGGGCAGCTCTACGAACCAAAAGCCCTTGCGAGTGTCCTTAAACCAACCGAGGGAACGAAAGGACTGGCCAATAAATTCTTCATGCCACGGGATGCCCAGATGTTCAGAGAGGCTATTGAACTGCAACCTAAGTGCCCTAGCCTCCTTCCAGGAAGAACAAACGACGTCACTATTATCGACGTACAGCTTCAACGGGATAGTCTTATAGAGAAAGATTGACTCGAGGGATCTAGCGTAACGATTCCAACCGTCAGCGGCATAGACACCCCCAAACCCGGGCACAAGAAGAACGAAGTACAAAAGCCCGCCAGTGACTGGGTCCCTGCACGAGGAGACCTGTTGCCAGAAGAGCGAAGGCAACAAAGGGGTCTGATTGTAAGCAGATTTGACATCTGCCCCAAAAACAACACAACAGGGACCGGCTTGGATGATCCTAGCCATCTGCATGTCGTGTGTATAGTATTCTACCCCATCGTCCGTTCTTGGGCAAAGCTGGTTGAAAGAGAGAAAACGGGGGAAGGAAAGGTCGTTGATCAGTCTTTTTTCCCCATTTTCGGGATGCCATTTGTCCTTGGGGATGGCATGCTCACGTGTCACGATTGCTTGGTGTTTGCAACAGCGATTCGGAAAGGGAGGCCTCGTGAACGGGCCCGCCATGAAACCTTTCTTAACCGCTTTTATGTTTGCCTTATAAATCTGCCGGTTGTCTTCTTCGGAGAGAGCATGAGCGAGAGAATAGTCACGTAAGAATTCTCCTGTGCCTCTGTAGTGAGTATCAGTGCCTGTGAGGAAGCCTTCAAGCCAAACGACCTCTGCTTCCGGCAAGCAAAGTTTGGCAAGGTTTACAATGTTGTCAACTTTGAAGACAGATTTGTAAGGCTCTAAAACACCATCCCACAGCGGCAGAACTTCACGTTTCCCTGGCCGAAACCTCACGTCATCCTCTAGGCAACCAAAGAAACGAATGTTCCTACCTCTCCCCCTCTGAAACCTAAAGTTCACAAGAGCGATGCCCCCGACTTGCAGACCACGAGAAGAGTCTCGAACGAACCAAACGTGCGTGGTATGTGGGGCGAAGCACTGAAGTTCCACCTTGCCTTGGAACTCCACCAACGCAACCACTCTGGCTCGACACAGCCTAGGCATCAGGGAGGAGCAAGAAATAGAGGGAGAGGCAGAAAGGATAAAAGACCAGAAAGGAAAGTCGTGCCACCACGTTTTCCCACTTTCCAACTCCAACAAAAGAGAAGGAAGGGAATCGACAGACACAACCCCTGCTGACAACAAATCAGGAGGCAGAGAGGGGGAGACTGAAATCCCATCATAGTTTGATGAACAAGAGACCTCAGACGGGGGAAGAGAGCGAACCCAAGCGCCCATCTCTTCCTCAGCCTCAATCTTAGCAATAACCCAAATCCACCTAGGGAAAGGGAAGAAAAAGGAAGCAGACGTGAGAGAAAGAGAAGCAGAGGGGCTCGAAGGGACCGCATTGCCTTGCGAACCACTCTGTTCAGGACACAGCACCAGAGGCTGCTGAGCAAAAGAAAAACTTGGACCCACCAAGGGGAAACAACTAAAAGGAACAACACCAGAGGAAAGAGAAGAAGAAAGAGAAGAAGAAAAAGTAGAAGCAGAAACAGTAGAAGTAGTAGAAGTAGTAGTAGTAGTAGTAGTAGTAGTAGTAGTAGTAGTAGTAGTAGTGGTAGTAGTGGTAGTAGAAGTAGTAGTAGAAGTAGTAGAAGTAGTAGTAGTAGAAGTAGTAGTAGAAGTAGTAGTAGAAGTAGTATTAGTAGTAGTAGAAGTAGTAGTAGAAGTAGTAGTGGTAGTAGTGGTAGTAGAAGTAGTATAAGAAAAAGAAGAAGAAGAAGAAGAAGAAGAAGAAGAAGAAGAAGAAGAAGAAGAAGAAGAAAAGGAAGAAGAAGAAGGAGGAGAAGAAGGAGGAGAAGAAAAAGGAGAAGAAGAAAAAGAAGAAGAAGAAAAAGAAGAAGTAGGAAAGGAGACAGGACAAGTACCCATCGAAGTGGAAACGGGTGACACTTGACCGAACGGAACAGAGGCACGAAGCACTATAGCTTCCTCAGAAAGGACAGGGCTGACGGAAACGGAAGGGGCAGTAGAGCAGGAAGGGCTGAGCCCCACAGACTGAACAGGAAAATAAGAATGAACTGAGCTACAAGCTGACTAGTACTGGGAAAAAGTGGAACCGGTGGGACCGATCATAATTGCGAGTGGCACCGAGGCCCGAGAAAAAGAAAGAGAGGAGTCGAAGTTAGACTGCAGGTTGCTGAAAGACGAAATGCCAGTCTTGGGAACCTTGGTCGCGTGCTTGCAACCACCTGGATCTCACATTCTGCGAGCTGAGTCAGAAAGGGGAAAAGCAGTGGAAGAGGAAGTCACACCAAAGGAGACCTCCGGCTGATGTAAGCCGACCCTGAGAGCTACTTGCTCCACTGCAGAGCTTTCACTCCCAGGGCCCCCTCACTTATCTGCTTTGCGCTTGCCCCACTTGTCATTGCCACCGTCTGGGCAATCCACTCGTTTGTGATTCTTGTTGTCAGGGCACACTGGACAATGGTGGAGGAAACGACAGTCTTCCTTGTAGCTGCAGTCCTTGCCGTCTGCCCAGCTGAAACAGACTTTCCTGGACTTCTGGAACTGCTGCTTGGCTTGGTTACCCCCGCGGGTGTTGTTCTCTCTGCGCTGCTGCTTCGAAGTGCCTAGGCTGATCGATTGAGAAGGGGGGGGAGAGGTTCAAGGATGGCCGTGGCTAGAACGAAGGGAAGGTTGCCCTTATGCCAATGACCCAAGGGGCGTCTGCTGCACGAGTAGCTTTGTCCCATCTCATAGCAGATTGCAACGTATTTTTCCTAACAATGAGCTCAAGGTACCGGTAATGGTCCCACATGTCCTCGGCGTGCTGAGCATGATGTTTTGAGTAGAGGACGATGAGTCTGCGGACCAAGTCCAAAAACTTTTCAACAGTAACAGTCTTGGGCTCGGATTCATGAGGCTCGCCGATCAGAGTCTTTTTCTTCGATGGCAAGAGCTCCTTGAGGTTAACGAACTCCTTTCCCAACGGATCTTTTTGAGAATGTCAAAGTCCAAATCTTCTGAACCCGGCAGACTCTGAAACTCTTGCGTCAATCTAGATTTCTCATCTCCGGACATAGAAGTCGAAAAACCTAACGCGGAGAGTAAGGAAGAGGGATCAATACCTTTGTCGTTTGCCGCCTCCTTGATCTTCCGCTCCAATTCCTCATTCGTCTCTTGAAGTTCGGATAAGACAGAAGCGTCAAAGTGGACCGTCTTGCCTTTGTTCCCGACTTTACGAGCAGAGGCAAGCTTAGCCCTGAGCTTCTCCTGCTTTTGCAGAGCAACATCTATCTCGTTTTGGATGGCTAACTCTTCGTTTACGTTCGTCTTCTGTTTCTTGTTTCGAGGCTGTCCCTCTTCCGGATCGGACAGAACTTCCTCTTCGTCATTTTGCTCTTCCTTCTCAATGATCTCAGACTGTACAATGAAGGCCCACTCAACTCCATCGTTTACAATTTGAGAAGCCATTGCAGAAGAGAACGCCGCTTTACTGGAATTTGCCTTGATGTCTTTGACCTCCTCGAAGTAATCGTTGTACACTTTCGTAAGTTGGTGGCGTTGTATAGATTCTCGAGATGAGAGGCGATTGCTTTAGTTTTTTGCTTTTTTGCTTTCGCCTCATTGCTGCTACTCTTGTTCCTCAAAATGCCATTCACATCACGAATTGACTTAATAACATCGTTACGTGAGACATTGACATTGAGAGGAATTTTTGAAAACGTGAGTTTAACAGCTTGATCGGAATCAGAGGCCCAAATGACTTCCCCGGTTGCATTTAAGTACTTCCATTTCTTAGATTAATCTTCCAAACGAATCAAACCGCGAGGGACTTGGACAGACCACTGATGACCCTCAGTGTTGAGACGAACTGTAGCTTGTGCATTCGTGAGAGCCATTACCACCCCGGTAATTCGCACGGTTTCGGAATTTTTTCCAAATCTTTGAAAGGATCAGAGTCTTGGACATGATAGGCTGCAAGGACCGAGACAATGCAGTCAACCTTGAGCTTCTTTGTTACAGCAGGCATTAAAGAGCTTCTCTGACGATCTTCCCAACTTTCCAACCTAGGCCTACCAGACACCGGAGAAAACACGCGCCGGCTCCGCCGACACGGCTACGCCGCGCCGGCCGGACTATTGTAAAAACGAAACAGCTCCTCGGAACTTTAACGGCGGTTAACTCCGGGCGAAGCCCGGAGCAAACCAGTAATTAATGTTGCATTAACACTAAAAATGAAAAAAAAAATTCGTAAGCATCAAAGGATGCAGGTCCCTGCAGCGGTGTAGCAAGTCTGTTGAATAAATTCATCCTAAGTGTCTGTAAAAGCTAGAGGCATTAAACCTCAAACTGCGGTAAAGCGTCCTTGAGCAACACCGTAAACTGTGCGACTAGTTCCAAGAAACGTGGCGTCGGTAGTGACTTCGTCAGCATGTCCGCCAGATTGTCCTTCGTCGAAACGTGTCGTACGATCACTTTGCCAGCCCGTACTCGTTCTACCACGTAATGGTGTTTGAGTGCTGAGTGGCGTGTGCGATCAGTGGCCATGCCGTTCGTTGCGTTCAGGACCGCCCCCCGGTTGTCGTTATTGATAGTTGATGGCGTCGGCAACGGAATTCCAACGTCCTTGCACATATGCAATATCGCGATTGCTGTTAGGCTTGTCGTTGAGTTGGCGATCGTTTCAGCATCCTGAGTCGATAGTGCGACTGTGGGTTGGCGCTTCGAACTCCATGCGATGGGCCCAGTCGTCATGTGCAGTTGGCCGGTTCTTGATCGTCGCGTGTACTCACATGCGCCCAAGTTGGCATCGGAATACGATATAAGCTCGAAGCTGCGGGTCCGAAATGGGAAGAAAATCCCTCTAGGTGTTCGCAGAAATCTGAGGATGCGAGCTATTGCTGAGTACGCCACGTCAGGCTTCTTTGATGCGAGTACCGCCGCGTGGTTGACCGCGTAGGTGATGGCCGGTTGAGTCTGAGTCGCAGGCCAGAGGAGGGCGCCAAGCAAGCGAGGGAGCGAGAAACGCCGAAGCATAGCTTCTTTGCTGGCTGGGGGAGGGTCAGTCGTCGCTGTAGGGGTAGCGACTGGCTTGGCTTCTTGGAAGTTGAAATCCCTAAGCATGCCCTTAATGTATTCATGCTGATGTATGACTATGCCCTCTGAAGTCCTAACAAACTGCAAGCCACAAAATGTTTTGACTTGTCCTAGGTCCTTCACTTTAAATGAATGTTTCAGTTTGGTGAACAGGGCATTGTGCTCGTCTTTGGTATTATGAAACACGAGCAAGTCATCAGTGCGCAGGAGTAGATAGGGGGGTAGTTTCTGTCTGCCTGTGACTGAAGGTAGGAAGAAAATGCATGGGTCTAATGTTGACTGTTTATATCCTATACTTCTCACATTAGTAGACACATGGTCAAACCACCTTCGCCCTGCCTGGGGGGTTCCGTACAGTGCTTTCTTCAACAATAGAATCATTGAAGGGTCGCTTTTGTTTTCGTACCCCTTAGGCGGAAAGGCGAAGGCAATTTCCTTCATATCTGCATGGGAATAGGCTTGTGAAAAGTCGAGGTGAGAGATCATGAGGTCATTGAATGCAGCATAAGATACTAGTAGCAAAAGAAACATTGGTTGGGCGGTGGGGGAAGAGCATTCATATGGATTGTAATGAATGTATTCTTTCATCCTATTTCCTCAAGCTACTAGTCGCGATTTGTATTTCTCCTGACCTGTAGACTCATCTGTCTTTATGGCATCAACAAATGTTGTATGGACAGGAGGTACATTCGCTGTTATTGCTGCGGCTCGAGGTACCCATTGCAGTGCTTTGCATTCGAACAAACCTTGTAACTCGGCTAGTTGAGCAGCATGTACCTGAGGGTGTGACTTTATGGTTTTCTGTGGGATATGTAACACTCTTGTGAACAAACAATAGCTGTCCTGTCCTAAGGCCTCCTCTTCCTCCTCCTCAAACTCATGAGCAAAAATAATGTGTGCGGTATGAGTGGGGTGGTTTGCTGGTGTTTGTTTCCTAAGCCTGAGCCCAGCAACTATGTTTGTTGAAGCTATTGCAGCACCATCCCATGTTTGTGGTATGCCCTTGTTACTACGCCATCTATCTGGTAGAGGGAATTGTGGTGCAGATGAGGAGTGTTGGGCTGGGTTTGATGTTGCTCTGTTGTGTTGTGTCGTTTGCCGAGGTGCTGTGTTCGTCTTTTTCTCTTGTGCAACCGTTGTTGCTGGAGTGGGAGCAAATGCATTTGGTGGGGGATGGAGTGAGCCAAAATATGGGCTTGGTTGCACGTAAAGACTTGAAGTGGCCTCGGTGGTGTGTGGGGTTGTCGTGTCATCGTCCAGTGTGTCGAGTGTGTTTTGTGAGGAATGTGGCAGTTGGTTTGTTGGCCACCAGCCACTGGGTGTGTTGGAGCCCTGAAATTGTGGCAGTTGGTCCTCGTTTTTCCACTGGACTGACTGGGTAGATGGTATGCTAGTGGTAGGAGGCGAGGTGGAGGATGTTATGTTGTGCGACACTAGTAGTGGTTGCCAAGGTCGTGCAGGTATTTTGCATGTGTAGCCACGAGTCATTGTATCGAAACGAACATTACGTTTTTCTACTGTGGCTGTCTGTTTGGTGTCGTGAATGAGGATTTTATAGACTCGACGAAATATGTTGTAGCCAATGAGAGTACCTGGCACGGCGACAGGCTGTGCTTTCGTCGTTTCCATTTTCACCCAGGCGAGGCATCCGAAAGGTTGCACGAAAGATTGCACAGGTTTTCGGCCCATAAGCAATTCCCAAGGGGATTTGCCTTTGTCCTTACCTCTGCAAAGGGGCGTGACCATTCGTATGGCTAGTGTCGCTTTATGTGTGTCCTCCCAAAATGTGGTAGGCAGGCCTGCATCTAACTGTGCTGCTAGTGCGCGTGTGTCGTCTGTCCTATCCATTCTTTCAGCAAAGGGGTTCATGTTAGGCTCGTTACGTGTGGTGGTTTTGAGGATGATGCAGTGTTTGTCTGTATAGTCTTTTAGTACTTTAGAGACAAACTCGCCATCTGCTCTTATGTGCTTTAGTTTGTTGCCTGACTGTCGTTCAAAGAAAGCAAATATGCGTGTTAAATGTGGCTCGTAAAGCTTAGCTTTGCGGGTAGGTGTGTAGAGGTCACAAGCAAACTTAGAGCGAGAACATGTCACTCCCCCTCTGTAGTAGTTACCGTATCTTGACATTACGGGGAATCGGCCGCTGAAATCTATGTTGAGTGCTTCACCTTGCTTATATTCTAGGTCTAGATAGTTACCTCTGTACATAGGGGGTTTGTTAGGTTTGCCCCTATTGCATCCATGACATGCACGTACCAGACGCATCCAATCTTTGCCAGCGATGCGTCTGCCTACGCTCTTTGCAAACTCGTTCATTATGAGTGGGTTTGCATGCATCAGAGCTCTGTGTAGGATCATTGGATCGTACGGTGCATGTGATGGGAGAGGATTGACCGACCATAATGCAAGGTCTGGTAGGTTGTCGATGGTTGCAGCCAGTGACAGTTGTTCTCTCTGCTTGTACCTGTATGGTATATATCTTTGATGAGGGTCAAGTGGTGTCATTCCTGGCTTATCTAACTCGTATAGCAAGTGTGAATTGAGCCTCCCCCTTGCTAGTATATTCTTCTTGTCAAGTGTTATGGGCTTGTCATAGATGAATACTTGACCATTTTGATGGATGATTGTTTTGTGCATGTCAAGGCGTGGGGTGGGAACAAGGTTGAATGGTAATGACGGTGATATGAGTGAGTTGGGAAATGACTGTTTAACCGATTGACCATAACCATTGAGCCACGTCGGAGTGGCAGTAGCCCGCGTCCTCACCGGAAGCGGCTTACCAGATATGTTATTGAGGAAAGCCGGTTTCTCTTCGCGGATAGACTTGGGGTCGATAGGCGCCTTCTCATGGAATAGCCATCGGTTGCATGCGCTGTCGACCACGTCAGGGGGATTGCCGTCGGCCATTAGCACATAGTTGACCATAGGGCGCTTGAGCTCTGCCCGTTCTAAGTCCATTGTCTCCTGCATCCATCTGTTGTATTCGTCCATGTTCTTGAACTCCAAATATTCCAGCTCTGGATGCCTGTTGACGTAGTATTGCCACTCGCGTACGTTGGCGAAGTCCAGGGCGGGTGGGTAGAGATAGTTCTCATGTTCAGGGTCGTCGAGCTCCGGGTCGTCGATGTCGTCAGTTGCATCTTCGTCAGGGATGGTTGCAACGTCTGTGGTATCTTCTTTCGGGTCCCTTATTGCTTCTAATTCGTCAAATACGTCTGCCATTAACACGAATTCGAATGTGTGTGAGTAGTCATGACGTCGTAGGCGTTCGCGTAGTTCTTCAGCTTCCACACGTCCGGCAGGTGGGTAATAGTTGAGCGGTGGTCTCACGTTGTCGTTGAACAGTGGTTCTATTTCAGGTGTGTATGGTGCTGGAGGCGGTGAACGCTTCACATCGGACGGCGCGTCGGGTATGTTGAGTATGCGTTTCAGTTGCTTCTCCAGTTGTTCTCGCCATCGTTCGCCTGCTGCACCTACACCGTAGGGTTCGTGCTGTTCTTGTCCGGTCTCATCTGTTCCACTTGGAGGTGGTGGGAGCATAGTCCATGGTGGGTCCGTCTCGTTGATTGTATACGCTTCGTCGAAGTTGGGTATGTCCGGCGTGGTAGCGGCGAGCGCAGCTAAGTTCGCATTCGGTGTCGAAGAGGTCACCTCGTAGTCTTCTTCGTTTTCCGTGAAGTTAAGGTGGGCGTGTGATTGTGCCATTGTGGCCGTCCTGGGGTCCACACGTCTCCCCCTCGTCGTAAATTCATCTAGGCTCATCGCCATATATACCATTGTGGGTGAGTCTATGAACAGTGGTGCGTGTGGTCCACCTTCACGGTAACGTAACAGATGTTGAAATGCGAGGTCGCCTAGCTGGGCTGGTCCGTTGGTATGCCGAGTAGATCGTATCTCGTTCCCCTTTCTCGAAGTCGGTTGATGAGTGAGATGCCGCTTGGCCATGTTGCAGAACTCTTTGTGTGCCGGCCAATCGGTCCTCTGATGATCGGTGTTGCAGTAGTAGACGAGTTGACATCCGCTGCAACGCTTCAGTTTCCTTTCTTGGTTGCCGCAGTAGGTGCAATCCCATCTATTGCTGCCGCGTCTGATTTCGCGTATAGTCTTGCAGTCGACGCAGTCTGGTTTGGTTAGTGCCAGTTCTCGGGACTAGTCGGAGTCCTTCACGATGCTCCAGTAGGCCAGCTCATCGGTGGTAGGGTGACGAAAGCAATGATGTGCATCTGTCCAAGCGAAGGTGTATCGTCGTTCTGTTGGCTGTGAACCTCCAGGTACACGTCTGTATTGCACTGGTTGGCCGTAGGGTAATGCTTCGATGGCTTGTATGCGTCTTAT
Organism: Paulinella micropora; assembly: GCA_019918135.1. Lineage (NCBI taxonomy): Eukaryota > Cercozoa > Imbricatea > Euglyphida > Paulinellidae > Paulinella > Paulinella micropora. The sequence goes on along the minus strand of WBZZ01003076.1, from coordinate 143,956 downwards.
TGCGTCCTTGTTGTCAGTAGATGCATTCGCTGAAGTCGTCGTCGGGGCCAACGGGGTAAAGCACTCGGTCTGCAGGTTCGGTGGGATAGGTACCGTGAAACTTGAAATGGGCGATTCCTCATTGTATGCCATTGACGGGGTAGGCGGTGTTTCGCTCATCGAGGTGTCCTCTGCGCTGGTTGAACTCAACTGTCGCTCTCGATGTTCTCCGATGGGCGTTGAGGTAGGTTGCTCTTCTTGACGGTCTTGCTCTGATGTCGTCCTGTCTTCCGGTGCAGGTGAGCTCATAAAGCTCTGTGTTGGCACGCGCGGGGATTGTGTAGTTGTTTCCGGCGGTTGTTGCGGTGAACTACCTGGTTCACGTCGTGCTCGTCTCGGGCATCTTGTCCGCAGTACGATGTGCTCAATACCTGTTGAGCCGGGCGCGTCTTGAACTAGCAGCGATGGTAACATCCACGGATCCGTTCTTGGAAGGAAATAGTTGAGGGGTGTTCCAAGGGGGCACCAAGGTCGCGGCCAATGGGCAGGTGGGACAGGGAATCCTTGTGGGATCGCTCGAAATGCGTCCCGCATGCGCGTCCATTGAACGTAGGCACGTCTGTAGTCGTTCTCGTCCATGCGTTGTGTGATTGTCAGCGAGCTCCATGGGATGTCTGGGCGTCTCGTCGGGTCTTCCACGTAATCAGGGTGCGGTGCGGGCGATGCTTCAGTGGGGGTGGGAGGGTTATAGGTATCAGAAGTGGGTGTTAGAGAGACAGTTGGATAGGTCCTGCTCTATTTCTGTACCTACTTCCCCTTTGTACGTAGGCTACTTCTTCTTGCGATGGTTCGTCCTCCTCTGGTCCGGGTCGTTCGTCGTCGGAGTCGGCGGAATGCATCAGCCATGTCTCGGGTGGGTTGCCTGTTGGATCATCGACGTCGTCCGTGGCTTCCACTTCGGTTGTCGCGTTGGCTTGTCCGCTCGATCGTTGAATCCGTCTTGTGTTGGTCTGTCTAGGTTGGCCTCCACGTCCTCGTTGATTCGGTCCTCCCCCTCGACCACCGCGACGTGTGTTCGAGTTTGGCTGCGTGGGTCGTCTGCGGACTGGGCATTCAACCCCAGAGTGTTTCGGTCGGCCCTCGCAGACTCCTTTCATGCAGGTGGATCGACACTGGGCCGCAATGTGTCCTCGTCGGTTGCAGTTGAGACATTGGATGTCTTTGTTGATAGCAACGGGTGTGGCCGAAGTGAACAGGGCTGTCGAGGACCTAGATGAGGCAGCAGAGAGTTGGTTAGCATGGTATGCTTGTAAGATGAGTGAACATATCTCATTATAACGTGGTTTGTCAGCATCAGCACGAGACCAATACATAGTTCCCCCTACATCCCCCATAGATAGAGAGGCGCACTCCTTAAGTTTAAAGAGCAAGAATACGACTCTGAATTCATCAGGTAGAGGCACTCCTCTTGACTGTAGGCGCTCGAAGCGTTGGGTCAAGAGCTCCATCCATGCTGGTAGGCCATTGCTTGACTTCAGCTTTGTCTCGAACAGCTGCATTAGTAGGCGAGCGATGGAAACCGATCCTTTGCTGCCGAATCGCTCGCAGATCGCTGTCCAGATCACCGCTGGGTTGATTGCTGCTCGTTGGACGGTCAGTAGAGCTGTCGACTCTTGGCATGCTTCCACAAGGAAGCAGCGGACATGGATCTGTGCTTTGATGTAGTCTGCTTGGCTGAAAAGTGTATCCAGGTCAGTTGGTACGTTGATAGTAGGCAAGAGGGCGGGTGCTTGGCTACCTGAGGACGGGTTGGTCGAGGATGGGCTGCTTGAGGACGAGCTGGTCAGTGATGACGAGCTGCTCGATGATGAGTCGCCACGTCTCGATCCGTATGCTTCATCGTCTTCGTCGTCATCGCTCCTCCTTCTCGACTGTCTTCTGTCGAGGTGTCTTGCTGTCGTGATGACAGTCCAGATCCAGTAATGTTGTTAGGGGAGGGGTGGGTGGGTCTTAGTCCAGTAGTTCTGGTACTTGCGTAGATTGTAGCAATCTCTTGTACCGAGTAGGGCGATTCTTAGTCTTCCAGAAGTAGTATGTAGCGTGCGTCCACGCCCAATAAAAAAGCGAAAAATTGGAATTTCCAAAGGTCAAATTCATCGATGGGTCTTTTCGGGAATTTCGGTAGCTTGAGTTGGTAACGGGGCGCATCCAAGGCTCCATAACCAGTAAGTACACTAGTAGACATTAGTCTCCGGATACTTGAATAATCGTTTGCGCTGAGGCACTTTGATCAAAGGTTGAAGGAACAATAATGAATTTAATCAATGGTTAGAAACCAATGACTGAAACTCAATCTAATTTACCATAAATTTATAGTGAAATAAATACCACAAATTTATATACTGATGTTGTGGTCAGAAATTCAAGTGATGATTCAGTATGGGCCAATCTATACTAACTGGCAACTAATTGTGAATAACGGTAATATCAACGTAACGAATAATAATTATGATACGAAATATGATGATCCGGTCAAATATAAATGTTATGTCGTGAAATTGACCATAAAAGGTAACAATATATTTAGTAAATATTATTGCTTACTACCACACACACACCCACACAGAGAGAACACAACAGAGGCCACGAGCAGACTCACACACACTACACAGAATAGTGTTTTGCTTGTCCACACCACCCTTTACTCTCTCTCTCTCTCTTCAACCACGTGTGTTACCACTGATTCTAATGCTCAAACTACACTGAGGTTACCTCAGTTACCACCTATGATAGCTTTCCACCTACTGCTATAGCTCTATCTGCAAAGTCAGTTCTTCAACCTACCTAGGTTTGTAGTTGTTTTGGTACAACCACCTAAACACTCACCTTTCGCTCCTCCCCTCGTGTCCTATGCACGGTTCTTCAGAGCTCACGCACTCACCACACCTCTCTCTCACTTCTCACACAATCACAACAGCGACACAAGGAGTAGATGCGATGATGCAGTACGAATGCGACAATAACTTTGCAAGGTAAGCTGTTGTGTCCCGTGGGCCAGGGGTGCTCAATCCCCCAGTTACCACGGCAAACTCACAACCGCCCTACTGCTCAACAATAACTTTGTAATGTAGGTTGTTGTGTCCAGTGGGCCAGGGGTGCTCAATCCCGCCAGTTACCACGGCAAACTCACAACTGGCCTACTACTTTGTACTCTGGCTTTGCAACTTGTGTCAGTGGTAGTGTGTGCTCAATCCCAACTGCCACGGACACCATGTCCGACACAACTGGCCACGTCACAGAGCTGACAAAAGCACAACACCCTTTAGGAGGCTCACCCTCCCGCACTGCGCCCTGTACGCTTCGGTGTCTTGCTCTCTGTCCTGTCCCCCACCTTACCCTTGCACTGCACATCAGCAACGTAGAGCGTGGGTAGTATCTACAGTGATCAGCTGTAGCCACACAATTGAAAATGCGCACTTTCCTGTAATTGGGCAGTAAGTACACTAGTAGACATTAGTCTCCGGATACTTGAATAATCGTTTGTGCTGAGGCACTTTGATCAAAGGTTGAAGGAACAATAATAAATTTAATCAATGGTTAGAAACCAATGACTGAAACTCAATCTAATTTACCATAAATTTATAGTGAAATAAATACCACAAATTTATATACTGATCTTGTGGTCAGAAATTCAAGTGATGATTCAGTATGGGCCAATCTATACTAACTGCCAACTAATTGTGAATAACGGTAATATCAACGTAACGAATAATACTTATGATACGAAATATGAAAATGGTAATGAATATGATCCGGTCAAATATAAATGTTATGTCGTGAAATTGACCATAAAAGGTAACTATATATTTAGTAAATATTATTGCTTACTCTCCCCCTCGGCATAACATATATGTATATGTATATTATCTTCAAGTTACTAACATGATTGGCCATATGAAACAATATGTAAACTAGCGATTCATGATGATGAAGTATGATACATGTTAATGTTGCATTAACACTAAAAATGAAAAAAAAAATTCGTAAGCATCAAAGGATGCAGGTCCTTGCAGCGGTGTAGCAAGTCTGTTGAATAAATTCATCCTAAGTGTCTGTAAAAGCTAGAGGCATTAAACCTCAAACTGCGGTAAAGCGTCCTTGAGCAACACCGTAAACTGTGCGACTAGTTCCAAGAAACGTGGCGTCGGTAGTGACTTCGTCAGCATGTCCGCCAGATTGTCCTTCGTCGAAACGTGTCGTACGATCACTTCGCCAGCCCGTACTCGTTCTACCACGTAATGGTGTTTGAGTGCTAAGTGGCGTGTGCGATCAGTGGCCATGCCGTTCGTTGCGTTCAGGACCGCCCCCCGGTTGTCGTTATTGATAGTTGATGGCGTCGGCAACGGAATTCCAACGTCCTTGCACATATGCAATATCGCGATTGCTGTTCGGCATGTCGTTGAGTTGGCGATCGTTTCAGCATCCTGAGTCGATAGTGCGACTGTGGATTGGCGCTTCGAACTCCATGCGATGGGCCCAGTCGTCATGTGCAGTTGGCCGGTTCTTGATCGTCGCGTGTACTCACATGCGCCCAAGTTGGCATCGGAATACGATATAAGCTCGAAGCTGCGGGTCCGAAATGGGAAGAAAATCCCTCTAGGTGTTCGCAGAAATCTGAGGATGCGAGCTATTGCTGAGTACGCCACGTCAGGCTTCTTTGATGCGAGTACCGCCGCGTGGTTGACTGCGTAGGTGATGGCCGGTTGAGTCTGAGTCGCAGGCCAGAGGAGGGCGCCAAGCAAGCGAGGGAGCGAGAAACGCCGAAGCATAGCTTCTTTGCTAGCTGGGGGAGGGTCAGTCGTCGCTGTAGGGGTAGCGACTGGCTTGGCTTCTTGGAAGTTGAAATCCCAAGCATGCCCTTAATGTATTCATGCTGATGTATGACTATGCCCTCTGAAGTCCTAACAAACTGCAAGCCACAAAATGTTTTGACTTGTCCTAGGTCCTTCACTTTAAATGAATGTTTCAGTTTGGTGAACAGGGCATTGTGCTCGTCTTTGGTATTATGAAACACGAGCAAGTCATCAGTGCGCAGGAGTAGATAGGGGGGTAGTTTCTGTCTGCCTGTGACTGAAGGTAGGAAGAAAATGCATGGGTCTAATGTTGACTGTTTATATCCTATACTTCTCACATTAGTAGACACATGGTCAAACCACCTTCGCCCTGCCTGGGGGGTTCCGTACAGTGCTTTCTTCAACAATAGAATCATTGAAGGGTCGCTTTTGTTTTCGTACCCCTTAGGCGGAAAGGCGAAGGCAATGTCCTTCATATCTGCATGGGAATAGGCTTGTGAAAAGTCGAGGTGAGAGATCATGAGGTCATTGAATGCAGCATAAGATACTAGTAGCAAAAGAAACATTGGTTGGGCGGTGGGGGAAGAGCATTCATATGGATTGTAATGAATGTATTCTTTCATCCTATTTCCTAAAGCTACTAGTCGCGATTTGTATTTCTCCTGACCTGTAGACTCATCTGTCTTTATGGCATCAACAAATGTTGTATGGACAGGAGGTACATTCGCTGTTATTGCTGCGGCTCGAGGTACCCATTGCAGTGCTTTGCATTCGAACAAACCTTGTAACTCGGCTAGTTGAGCAGCATGTACCTGAGGGTGTGACTTTATGGTTTTCTGTGGGATATGTAACACTCTTGTGAACAAACAATAGCTGTCCTGTCCTAAGGCCTCCTCTTCCTCCTCCTCAAACTCATGAGCAAAAATAATGTGTGCGGTATGAGTGGGGTGGTTTGCTGGTGTTTGTTTCCTAAGCCTGGGCCCAGCAACTATGTTTGTTGAAGTTATTGCAGCACCATCCCATGTTTGTGGTATGCCCTTGTTACTACGCCATCTATCTGGTAGAGGGAATTGTGGTGCAGATGAGGAGTGTTGGGCTGGGTTTGATGTTGCTCTGTTGTGTTGTGTCGTTTGCCGAGGTGCTGTGTTCGTCTTTTTCTCTTGTGCAACCGTTGTTGCTGGAGTGGGAGCAAATGCATTTGGTGGTGGATGGAGTGAGCCAAAATATGGGCTTGGTTGCACGTAAAGACTTGAAGTGGCCTCGGTGGTGTGTGGGGTTGTCGTGTCATCGTCCAGTGTGTCGAGTGTGTTTTGTGAGGAATGTGGCAGTTGGTTTGTTGGCCACCAGCCACTGGGTGTGTTGGAGTCCTGAAATTGTGGCAGTTGGTCCTCGTTTTTCCACTGGACTGACTGGGTAGATGGTATGCTAGTGGTAGGAGGCGAGGTGGAGGATGTTATGTTGTGCGACACTAGTAGTGGTTGCCAAGGTCGTGCAGGTATTTTGCATGTGTAGCGACGAGTCATTGTATCGAAACGAACATTACGTTTTTCTACTGTGGCTGTCTGTTTGGTGTCGTGAATGAGGATTTTATAGACTCGACGAAATATGTTGTAGCCAATGAGAGTACCTGGCACGGCGACAGGCTGTGCTTTCGTCGTTTCTATTTTCACCCAGGCGAGGCATCCGAAAGGTTGCACGAACGATTGCACAGGTTTTCGGCCCATAAGCAATTCCCAACGGGATTTGCCTTTGTCCTTACCTCTGCAAAGGGGCGTGACAATTCTATGGCTAGTGACGCTTTATGTGTGTCCTCCCAAAATGTGGTAGGCAGGCCTGCATCTAACTGTGCTGCTAGTGCGCGTGTGTCGTCTGTCCTATCCATTCTTTCAGCAAAGGGGTTCATGTTAGGCTCGTTACGTGTGGTGGTTTTGAGGATGATGCCGTGTTTGTCTGTATAGTCTTTTAGTACTTTAGAGACAAACTCGCCATCTGCTCTTATCTCCTTTAGTTTGTTGCCTGACTGTCGTTCAAAGAAAGCAAATATGCGTGTTAAATGTGGCATGTAAAGCTTAGCTTTGCGGGTAGGTGTGTAGAGGTCACAAGCAAACTTAGAGCGAGAACATGTCACTCCCCCTCTGTAGTAGTTACCGTATTTTGACATTACGGGGAATCGGCCGCTGAAATCTATGTTGAGTGCTTCACCTTGCTTATATTCTAGGTCTAGATAGTTACCTCTGTACATAGGGGGTTTGTTAGGTTTGCCCCTATTGCATTCATGACATGCACGTACCAGACGCATCCAATCTTTGCCAGCGATGCGTCTACCTACGCTCTTTGCAAACTCGTTCATTATGAGTGCGTTTGCATGCATCAGAGCTCTGTGTATGATCATTGGATCGTACGGTGCATGTGATGGGAGAGGATTGACTGACCATAATGCAAGGTCTGGTAGGTTGTCGATGGTTGCAGCCAGTGACAGTTGTTCTCTCTGCTTGTACCTGTATGGTATATATCTTTGATGAGGGTCAAGTGGTGTCATTCCTGGCTTATCTAACTCGTATAGCAAGTGTGAATTGAGCCTCCCCCTTGCTAGTATGTTCTTCTTGTCAAGTGTTATGGGCTTGTCATAGATGAATACTTGACCATTTTGATGGATGATTGTTTTGTGCATGCCATGGTCAAGGCGTGGGGTGGGAACAAGGTTGAATGGTAATGACGGTGATATGAGTGAGTTGGGAAATGACTGTTTAACCGATTGACCATAACCATTGAGCCACGTCGGAGTGGCAGTAGCCCGCGTCCTCACCGGAAGCGGCTTACCAGATATGTTATTGAGGAAAGCCGGTTTCTCTTCGCGGATAGACTTGGGGTCGATAGGCGCCTTCTCATGGAATAGCCATCGGTTGCATGCGCTGTCGACCACGTCAGGGGGATTGCCGTCGGCCATTAGCACATAGTTGACCATAGGGCGCTTGAGCTCTGCCCGTTCTAAGTCCATTGTCTCCTGCATCCATCTGTTGTATTCGTCCATGTTCTTGAACTCCAAATATTCCAGCTCTGGATGCCTGTTGACGTAGTATTGCCACTCGCGTACGTTGGCGAAGTCCAGGGCGGGTGGGTAGAGATAGTTCTCATGTTCAGGGTCGTCGAGCTCCGGGTCGTCGATGTCGTCAGTTGCATCTTCGTCAGGGATGGTTGCAACGTCTGTGGTATCTTCTTTCGGGTCCCTTATTGCTTCTAATTCGTCAAATACGTCTGCCATTAACACGAATTCGAATGTGTGTGAGTAGTCACGACGTCGTAGGCGTTCGCGTAGTTCTTCAGCTTCCACACGTCCGGCAGGTGGGTAATAGTTGAGCGGTGGTCTCACGTTGTCGTTGAACAGTGGTTCTATTTCAGGTGTGTATGGTGCTGGAGGCGGTGAACGCTTCACATCGGACGGCGCGTCGGGTATGTTGAGTATGCGTTTCAGTTGCTTCTCTAGTTGTTCTCGCCATCTTTCGCCTGCTGCACCTACACCGTAGGGTTCGTGCTGTTCTTGTCCGGTCTCATCTGTTCCACTTGGAGGTGGTGGGAGCATAGTCCATGGTGGGTCCGTCTCGTTGATTGTATACGCTTCGTCGAAGTTGGGTATGTCCGGCGTGGTAGCGGCGAGCGCAGCTAAGTTCGCATTCGGTGTCGAAGAGGTCACCTCGTAGTCTTCTTCGTTTTCCGTGAAGTTAAGGTGGGCATGTGATTGTGCCATTGTGGCCGTCCTGGGGTCCACACGTCTCCCCCTCGTCGTAAATTCATCAGGCTCATCGCCATATCTACCATTGTGGGTGAGTCTAAGAACAGTGGTGCGTGTGGTCCACCTTCACGGTAACGTAACAGATGTTGAAATGCGAGGTCGCCTAGCTCGGGCTGGTCCGTTGGTATGCAGAGTAGATCGTATCTCGTTCCCCTTTCTCGAAGTCGGTTGATGAGTGGATGCCGCTTGGCCATGTTGCAGAACTCTTTGTGTGCCGGCCAATCGGTCCTCTGATGATCGGTGTTGCAGTAGTAGACGAGTTGACATTCGCTGCAACGCTTCAGTTTCCTTTCTTGGTTTGCAATCCCATCTAATGCTGCCGCGTCTGGTTTCGCGTATAGTCTTGCAGTCGACGCAGTCTGGTTTGGTTAGTGCCCGGTTCTCCGGGAGTAGTCGGAAGTCCTTCACGATGCTCCAGTAGGCCAGCTCATCGGTGGTAGGGTGACGAAAGCAGTTATGTGCATCTGTCCAAGCGAAGGTGTATCGTCGTTCCGTTGGCTGTGAAACTCCAGGTACACGTCTGTATTGCACTGGTTGGCCGTAGGGTAATGCTTCGATGGCTTGTATGCGTCTTATTGCGTCCTTGTTGTCCGTAGATGCATTCGCTGAAGTCGTCGTCGGGGCCAACGGGCCAAAGCACTCGGTCTGCAGGTTCGGTGGGATAGGTACCGTGAAACTTGAAATGGGCGATTCCTCATTGTATGCCATTGACGGGGTAGGCGGTGTTTCGCTCATCGAGGTGTCCTCTGCGCTGGTTGAACTCAACTGTCGCTGTCGATGTTCTCCGATGGGCGTTGAGGTAGGTTGCTCTTCTTGACGGTCTTGCTCTGATGTCGTCCTGTCTTCCGGTGCAGGTGAGCTCATAAAGCTCTGTGTTGGCACGCGCGGGGATTGTGTAGTTGTTTCCGGCGGTTGTTGCGGTGAACTACCTGGTTCACGTTGTGCTCGTCTCGGGCATCTTGTCCGCAGTACGATGTGCTCAATACCTGTTGAGCCGGGCGCGTCTTGAACTAGCAGCGATGGTAACATCCACGGATCCGTTCTTGGAAGGAAATAGTTGAGGGGTGTTCCAAGGGGGCACCAAGGTCGCGGCCAATGGGCAGGTGGGACAGGGAATCCTTGTGGGATCGCTCGAAATGCGTCCCGCATGCGTGTCCATTGAACGTAGGCACGTCTGTAGTCGTTCTCGTCCATGCGTTGTGTGATTGTCAGCGAGCTCCATGGGATGTCTGGGCGTCTCGTCGGGTCTTCCACGTAATCAGGGTGCGGTGCGGGCGATGCTTCAGTGGGGGTGGGAGGGTTATAGGTATCAGATGTTAGAGAGACAGTTGGATAGGTCCTGCTCTATTTCTGTACCTACTTCCCCTTTGTACGTAGGCTACTTCTTCTTGCGATGGTTCGTCCTCCTCTGGTCCGGGTCGTTCGTCGTCGGAGTCGGCGGAATGCATCAGCCATGTCTCGGGTGGGTTGCCTGTTGGATCATCGACGTCGTCCGTGGCTTCCACTTCGGTTGTCGCGTTGGCTTGTCCGCTCGATCGTTGAATCCGTCTTGTGTTGGTCTGTCTAGGTTGGCCTCCACGTCCTCGTTGATTCGGTCCTCCCCCTCGACCACCGCGACGTGTGTTCGAGTTTGGCTGCGTGGGTCGTCTGCGGACTGGGCATTCAGCCCCAAAGTGTTTCGGTCGGCCCTCGCAGACTCGTTTCATGCAGGTGGATCGACACTGGGCCGCAATGTGTCCTCCTCGGTTGCAGTTGAGACATTGGATGTCTTTGTTGATAGCAACGGGTGTGGCCGAAGTGAACAGGGCTGTCGAGGACCTAGATGAGGCAGCAGAGAGTTGGTTAGCATGGTATGCTTGTAAGATGAGTGAACATATCTCATTATAACGTGGTTTGTCAGCATCAGCACGAGACCAATACATAGTTTCCCCTACATCCCCCACAGATAGAGAGGCGCACTCCTTAAGTTTAAAGAGCAAGAATACGACTCTGAATTCATCAGGTAGAGGCACTCCTCTTGACTGTAGGCGCTCGAAGCGTTGGGTCAAGAGCTCCATCCATGCTGGTAGGCCATTGCTTGACTTCAGCTTTGCTTCGAACAGCTGCATTAGTAGGCGAGCGATGGAAACCGATCCTTTGCTGCCGAATCGCTCGCAGATCGCTGTCCAGATCACCGCTGGGTTGGTTCCTGCTCGTTGGACGGTCAGTAGAGCTGTCGACTCTTGGCATGCTTCCACAAGGAAGCAGCGGACTTGGATCTGTGCTTTGATGTAGTCTGCTTGGCTGAAAAGTGTATCCAGGTCAGTTGGTACGTTGATAGTAGGCAAGAGGGCGGGTGCTTGGCTACCTGAGGACGGGTTGGTCGAGGATGGGCTGCTTGAGGACGAGCTGGTCAGTGATGACGAGCTGCTCGATGATGAGTCGCCACGTCTCGATCCGTATGCTTCATCGTCTTCGTCGTCATCGCTCCTCCTTCTCGACTGTCTTCTGTCGAGGTGTCTTGCTGTCGTGCTGACAGTCCAGATCCAGTAATTTTGTTAGGGGCGGGGTGGGTGGGTCTTAGTCCAGTAGTTCTGGTACTTGCGTAGATTGTAGCAATCTCTTGTACCGAGTAGGGCGATTCTTGGTCTTCCAGAAGTAGTATGTAGCGTGCGTCCACGCCCAATAAAAAAGCGAAAAATTGGAATTTCCAAAGGTCAAATTCATCGATGGGTCTTTTCGGGAATTTCGGTAGCTTGAGTTGGTAACGGGGCGCATCCAAGGCTCCATAACCAGTAAGTACACTAGTAGACATTAGTCTCCGGATACTTGAATAATCGTTTGCGCTGAGGCACTTTGATCAAAGGTTGAAAGAACAATAATGAATTTAATCAATGGTTAGAAACCAATGACTGAAACTCAATCTAATTTACCATAAATTTATAGTGAAATAAATACCACAAATTTATATACTGATCTTGTGGTCAGAAATTCAAGTGATGATTCAGTATGGGCCAATCTATACTAACTGCCAACTAATTGTGAATCACGGTAATATCAACGTAACGAATGATAATTATGATACGAAATATGAAAATGGTAATGAATATGATCCGGTCAAATATAAATTTTATGTCGTGAAATTGACCATAAAAGGTAACAATATATTTAGTAAATATTATTGCTTACTACCACACACACACCCACACAGAGAGAACACAACAGAGGCCACGAGCAGACTCCCACACACTACACAGAATAGTGTTTTGCTTGTCCACAACACCTTTTACTCTCTCTCTCTCTTCAACCACGTGTGTTACCACTGATTCTAATGCTCAAACTACACTGAGGTTACCTCAGTTACCACCTATGATAGCTTTCCACCTACTGCTACAGCTCTATCTGCAAAGTCAGTTCTTCAACCTACCTAGGTTTGTAGTTGTTTTGGTACAACCACCTAAACACTCACCTTTCGCTCCTCCCCTCGTGTCCTATGCACTGTTCTTCAGAGCTCACGCCCTCACCACACCTCTCTCTCACTTCTCACACAATCACAACAGCGACACAAGGAGTAGATGCGATGATGCAGTACGAATGCGACAATAACTTTGCAAGGTAAGCTGTTGTGTCCCGTGGGCCAGGGGTGCTCAATCCCCCAGTTACCACGGCAAACTCACAACCACCCTTCTGCTCAACAATAACTTTGTAATGTAGGTTGTTGTGTCCAGTGGGCCAGGGGTGCTCAATCCCGCCAGTTACCACGGCAAACTCACAACTGGCCTACTACTTTGTACTCTGGCTTTGCAACTTGTGTCAGTGGTAGTGTGTGCTCAATCCCAACTGCCACGGACACCACGTCCGACACAACTGGCCACGTCACAGAGATGACAAAAGCACAACACCCTTTAGGAGGCTCACCCTCCCGCACTGCGCCCTGTACGCTTCGGTGTCTTGCTCTCTGTCCTGTCCCCCACCTTACCCTTGCACTGCACATCAGCAACGCAGAGCGTGGGTAGTATCTACAGTGATCAGCTGTAGCCACACAATTGAAAATGCGCACTTTCCTGTAATTGGGTAGTAAGTACACTAGTAGACATTAGTCTCCGGATACTTGAATAATCGTTTGTGCTGAGGCACTTTGATCAAAGGTTGAAGGAACAATAATAAATTTAATCAATGGTTAGAAACCAATGACTGAAACTCAATCTAATTTACCATAAATTTATAGTGAAATAAATACCACAAATTTATATACTGATCTTGTGGTCAGAAATTCAAGTGATGATTCAGTATGGGCCAATCTATACTAACTGCCAACTAATTGTGAATAACGGTAATATCAACGTAACGAATAATAATTATGATACGAAATATGAAAATGGTAATGAATATGATCCGGTCAAATATAAATGTTATGTCGTGAAATTGACCATAAAAGGTAACAATATATTTAGTAAATATTATTGCTTACTCTCCCCCTCGGCATAACATATATGTATATGTATGTTATCTTCAAGTTACTAACATGATTGGCCATATGAAACTATATGTAAACTAGCGATTCATGATGATGAAGTATGATACATGTTAATGTTGCATTAACACTAAAAATGAAAAAAAAAATTCGTAAGCATCAAAGGATGCAGGTCCTTGCAGCGGTGTAGCAAGTCTGTTGAATAAATTCATCCTAAGTGTCTGTAAAAGCTAGAGGCATTAAACCTCAAACTGCGGTAAAGCGTCCTTGAGCAACACCGTAAACTGTGCGACTAGTTCCAAGAAACGTGGCGTCGGTAGTGACTTCGTCAGCATGTCCGCCAGATTGTCCTTCGTCGAAACGTGTCGTACGATCACTTCGCCAGCCCGTACTCGTTCTACCACGTAATGGTGTTTGAGTGCTAAGTGGCGTGTGCGATCAGTGGCCATGCCGTTCGTTGCGTTCAGGACCGCCCCCCGGTTGTCGTTATTGATAGTTGATGGCGTCGGCAACGGAATTCCAACGTCCTTGCACATATGCAATATCGCGATTGCTGTTCGGCATGTCGTTGAGTTGGCGATCGTTTCAGCATCCTGAGTCGATGGTGCGACTGTGGATTGGCGCTTCGAACTCCATGCGATGGGCCCAGTCGTCATGTGCAGTTGGCCGGTTCTTGATCGTCGCGTGTACTCACATGCGCCCAAGTTGGCATCGGAATACGATATAAGCTCGAAGCTGCGGGTCCGAAATGGGAAGAAAATCCCTCTAGGTGTTCGCAGAAATCTGAGGATGCGAGCTATTGCTGAGTACGCCACGTCAGGCTTCTTTGATGCGAGTACCGCCGCGTGGTTGACTGCGTAGGTGATGGCCGGTTGAGTCTGAGTCGCAGGCCAGAGGAGGGCGCCAAGCAAGCGAGGGAGCGAGAAACGCCGAAGCATAGCTTCTTTGCTGGCTGGGGGAGGGTCAGTCGTCGCTGTAGGGGTAGCGACTGGCTTGGCTTCTTGGAAGTTGAAATCCCCAAGCATGCCCTTAATGTATTCATGCTGATGTATGACTATGCCCTCTGAAGTCCTAACAAACTGCAAGCCACAAAATGTTTTGACTTGTCCTAGGTCCTTCACTTTAAATGAATGTTTCAGTTTGGTGAACAGGGCATTGTGCTCGTCTTTGGTATTATGAAACACGAGCAAGTCATCAGTGCGCAGGAGTAGATAGGGGGGTAGTTTCTGTCTGCCTGTGACTGAAGGTAGGAAGAAAATGCATGGGTCTAATGTTGACTGTTTATATCCTATACTTCTCACATTAGTAGACACATGGTCAAACCACCTTCGCCCTGCCTGGGGGGTTCCGTACAGTGCTTTCTTCAACAATAGAATCATTGAAGGGTCGCTTTTGTTTTCGTACCCCTTAGGCGGAAAGGCGAAGGCAATGTCCTTCATATCTGCATGGGAATAGGCTTGTGAAAAGTCGAGGTGAGAGATCATGAGGTCATTGAATGCAGCATAAGATACTAGTAGCAAAAGAAACATTGGTTGGGCGGTGGGGGAAGAGCATTCATATGGATTGTAATGAATGTATTCTTTCATCCTATTTCCTAAAGCTACTAGTCGCGATTTGTATTTCTCCTGACCTGTAGACTCATCTGTCTTTATGGCATCAACAAATGTTGTATGGACAGGAGGTACATTCGCTGTTATTGCTGCGGCTCGAGGTACCCATTGCAGTGCTTTGCATTCGAACAAACCTTGTAACTCGGCTAGTTGAGCAGCATGTACCTGAGGGTGTGACTTTATGGTTTTCTGTGGGATATGTAACACTCTTGTGAACAAACAATAGCTGTCCTGTCCTAAGGCCTCCTCTTCCTCCTCCTCAAACTCATGAGCAAAAATAATGTGTGCGGTATGAGTGGGGTGGTTTGCTGGTGTTTGTTTCCTAAGCCTGGGCCCAGCAACTATGTTTGTTGAAGTTATTGCAGCACCATCCCATGTTTGTGGTATGCCCTTGTTACTACGCCATCTATCTGGTAGAGGGAATTGTGGTGCAGATGAGGAGTGTTGGGCTGGGTTTGATGTTGCTCTGTTGTGTTGTGTCGTTTGCCGAGGTGCTGTGTTCGTCTTTTTCTCTTGTGCAACCGTTGTTGCTGGAGTGGGAGCAAATTCATTTGGTGGTGGATGGAGTGAGCCAAAATATGGGCTTGGTTGCACGTAAAGACTTGAAGTGGCCTCGGTGGTGTGTGGGGTTGTCGTGTCATCGTCCAGTGTGTCGAGTGTGTTTTGTGAGGAATGTGGCAGTTGGTTTGTTGGCCACCAGCCACTGGGTGTGTTGGAGTCCTGAAATTGTGGCAGTTGGTCCTCGTTTTTCCACTGGACTGACTGGGTAGATGGTATGCTAGTGGTAGGAGGCGAGGTGGAGGATGTTATGTTGTGCGACACCAGACCAAGACCGCTCATTTTGGAGGCGATCTCCTGTAGATTGGCGCGTTCTGAGAGCCCCCAGACAATCAGATTACGCCCGTCCTTGTCGTATCGATCTACCCGCCGGTACCGTCGAGGCGGCGGTGCCATCTGCCATATAGCGCCGCTCGCCTTATGTTGAAGCGCCGACCCGTGTGCCAGGTTTGGGGAGGAAGGATGAGGCGCAGCTAAGATAGCCTCTCCACGTGGTTCAGGAATTCCGTCATATACGCGAGCCCTCATCCTCCCATCCTGGGACATCGGGCCAGAGCCCGTCGAAGAGGCATTCCCACGGGGATTGTCCAGGTCTTCGGCGATTCTACCTTGTCCCATAAGGGCCACAGTGGTAGCTCCGTGCTTCGCGTATTTGTAATCCATTGAGAGTAGTAGACGGCCAATGTCGCTGGCCATCACCGCCGCGCCTCTTTACGCCGAGGAAAGCGCCCGCCCATGCAAATAGCATCGGCGGTATCTGCAACACACACTACACGCATTTCCGCCGGTGTCACTGGACGCTGCCGCATCGCTTCGTGCCCTTCGGCGCCCGCCAGCACCCCCAGCGTCGCCAGAAACTGCATCACGCACTACACACACTCTCCATCGCATCGCCAACGCCTCTACTCTCATGCCTTATGGACTTTCAGCTGCTCCTAACAATACACATCATGAGGTACGGGTGTCCCCGAGTGGAGCCAGATCGGACGGCATGCCGCTGAAACTCCTTCCCCCACGTGGGTATAGAAGGCGCGAACCTAGCGGTACCTATAGGGTCTTACAGACAAGTATAGTAATCCCAGCCGAAGCTGCTCAGTTAGAAATGCAACGGTGGAGGTTGTGAATGCATGGGGCAAGGCACGGCAACGCAGCAAGGCACTGGCAAGGCATTGGGACCGACTGAAGCCCCTCTCCAACGTGCGCGTCATCATGTATTCCAGTTAGGCAAGCCCGAAGAAGCGAAGATAGGGAGGAGACAAAACCCAGATAGGATGAAGATAGGATTAACATGAAGCCGAAATGGAGCCGAGTTGGAACAGGTCAACTCAGCCCCATCTCGGCTGAATGTGAATCCTATCTTCAACCCATCTCGGTACTGTTTCCTCCGAATGCTCACCTCAACAAGATCACCAAACCGGAACTGGAAGCCCCCAGGCATTTACTCGGCAGGAAATTCGGCGAAAATGGGCTAACCAGGAAACCAGACCCAAACCAACAGCCAAGAAAAACGAGCCAACCAACAATCCAACAGACAACCCCACAACCTGCCTGGCCGAACCCCTACCGAGTAAATGCCCAGTTGAGAGTTGCGCATATCCCGGTGACCGCCCTCCCCAAGCGGTCACCTTCGTGGGGAGAGGCCCAACCACCTCCTCTTCCCATGGAGTGCCATCTTGTGCACCCCTCCAGTTTCATACTTATAAAAATAACTTTTCTATAATAATAATTTTTTTCATACTTAAACTTTTTTCATATATATATATAATATATATAGGAGAAAGAAGAAGGAGAAAGAGGAAAGAGAGAAAGAGAAGGAGAAAGCGAAGGAGAAAGTTTCAATTTTTCAATAGATAAAACTTTATGTAAACTTGAATTCTGAAGTATACGTGACTCTCAGAAGTTATTAATATATAAATTGCTAAGTCACATCAGACCAAAATGTATATATATTAATATATATACGCTATATATCTATACAAAGAAAACTTTCTGACTCCGGTATTATTAAAATAACAAATTTAATTACATTAGAAAAAAAAATGAGAAGGGCCCCATCCTCGCCCTTCCCTGTGGCACACATCCACGTATGTACGTGCCTCCAAGATTAAAAATTCACTCTGTGAAAAAATGGTGTCACAGCTTGCTAATCATATACCAAACACACTCTCTTGCTCTACCTCCCTTTCTCTCTTCATTCCTCCCTGTCTCACTTCTCTCCCTCACTTTCCCCACTACCTATCCCTTTTCCACAGCTTACCAAACACACACACTCTCCATCCCCCCCCCCTCTCTCTCTCCGAGTCTCTCTCACACACACACTCAAGCAAGTTTCACTTGCTGCATGACGCGAATTTCAAATTCTTCAATAACTTTTGCGATTTCTACCTGAGCAGACCTGGGAATTTCGCCAGTAGATGTGAGTTTGAAGTCAAACGTTTTGCATTCACTCCACATATATGTGTTATCCGCTGCCTGTGACTCATACTGCTCCCCCCTATCAAACTTTCACTTCTCGCTGCGGGTGCCTTCCCTATCTAAACGCCTAGCTGGTCCATAAGTGCCCGTCAGTGTATTTGCATCTGCGGTTCCATACAAAATCAACTTCACCATGGGATAGCCGTCCTCAACCCAACAACTCTTTACCCTACCTAAACTCCACGCCCTTGGGGTTTTCTCTAACCATTTATCTACATTTATCTTTCCTTCCGCATCTACACAAGCTACCCAAGTTCCTACTACCGGCGGCCAACTCTCAAAATCGGAAGGGGAGGGCTTTTCCGGAGAATCCGCCTCGATTGAAGTACTAGACCTCGTTGCGATCGGTTCCTATACACATACACACAAGTACAAGTATGAGACAGAGGGAAGGGGATAATGTACTTGTACTGTTGCCGACGCGGAGAGCGACACCTGGTCAACCACCGCCGGCACGGGGGGGGGGGGGGGGGGGATCAAGCTGTAGCACAAAAAAAAAAAAACAATATATATACTATATATATAAGAAAGAGCAAGAGGAAAGAGGATAGTGTACTGTTGCCGACGCGGGGAGCGACACCTGGCCAGCCACCGCCGACACGGGGGGGATATCAAGCTGTGGCAAAAAAGTAACAAATAAATAAATAAATAAATAAATAAATAAATAAATAAATAAATAAATAAATAAATAAATAAATAAATAAATAAATAAATAAATAAATAAATAAATAAATAAATAAATAAATAAATAAATAAATAAATAAATAAAGAAATAAAATAAATAAAAGAAAGAGCAAGAGGAAAGGGGGAAGTGTACTGTTGCCGACGCGGGGAGCGACACCTGGCCAGCCACCGCCGACACGGGGGGGATATCAAGCTGTGGCAAAAACAAAAATAAATAAATGAATAAATAAAAGATAAAAAAGAAAGAGCGAGAGGAAAGGGGGGAGTGTACTGTTGCCGACGCGGGGAGCGACACCTGGCCAGCCACCGCCGACACGGGGGGGATATCAAGCTGTGGCAAAAACAAAAAAAAAATAAATAAATAATAAATAAATAAAAGAAAAAAAAGAAAGAGCAAGAGGAAAGGGGGGAGTGTACTGTTGCCGACGCGGGGAGGGACGCCTGGCCAGCCACCGCCGACACGGGGGGGATATCAAGCTGTGGCAAAAAAAATTAAAAAATGAATAAATAAATAAATAAATAAATAAATAAATAAATAAATAAATAAATAAATAAATAAATAAATAAATAAATAAATAAATAAATAAATAAATAAATAAATAAATAAATAAATAATAAATAATAAATAAATAAATAAATAAAGAAATAAAGAAAAAAAAGAAAAAAAAGAGGAAAGGGGGGAGTGTACTGTTGCCGACGCGGGGAGCGACACCTGGCCAGCCACCGGTAGCTCGGGGGGGGGGGGGGGGGGTAAGCTGTGCAAAAAAAAAAAAAAAAAAATTGAAAAAAAAGAAAAAAAAAAGAAAAAAAAAGAAAAAGAAAAAAAAGAAAGAAAGAGCTAGAGAGAGAAATAGAGAGAGAGCAGGAAAGAAAAGAACAAGAAGAAGACCTTTTCTTGCTTGAAACGCTTGAGTCGCCTACCGAACTCGTCCGCCTTGAGCACCAACGCGTCAGCGCGCTCCATGACGTTTCGGGAGCGGTTCATCACCCGCTCAAACGCTTCCGCAAATTTTGCGGCTTTGGCTGCGCGGGTTTCCTGTGGGGTTTCCTCCCTCTTTTGACTACTCTTTGTCTTAGCCTCTTGCAAAGACGCTGCCACTGCCCACACCACCTGCTGATCCTCCTCTGTCTCCATGAGTTGAGCCAGACCGGACGCAATGTCTATTACTGTCGCCGCTCGTACTCCTCATCCTGATCCTTCCTTACTGCCGCGGGGCTGGGGGCGGGGGGATTCCGACTTCTTAGCACCATGGCAGTGCCAGACGCAGACTTCAACTCTGGCTCTGCCTTGACAGCAGCTGCCAGGGCAGTTGCATTAACCCGTTCCCATGGGTCATCGGAGCCGGAACCCTGGAAACTTGCACCAACTTGCTCACCAACTCGCTCATCTTCCCACCAATCGTCGTCGTCGGAGCCGGAATCTACCGTCACGTACTCACGGGGTACCCAGTGAATTCTTTCGTGCCCGTACTTGTACGAGGTTAGGTAAGAATCCTCCTGTTTCTTACAAAGGGGGCAAACAGTCCATTCACCGTTCTCGTTGTTGGTGTTCCACCACCTCTCTATGCAGTTGCGATGATATGAAACATTCCAACATGTTAACAGAGCCTGACGCTTACCTACGTCACGAACCTCCTCAAATCTTATGTCGTCTATTGGGCTATGACAAATGCGACAATCTATGTCTATTGGCAAAGAAGAGGACGACGCAGACGATGCTACGCCCTCCTCGCGTTTGACAACGACAGCAGACGAGGGCGACGAGCTAGAGCGTGGTGACAATGACGCGATTGACGAAGCAGAAGACACAGGTGACAAGGACGACGCAAAGCGCGACAATGAAGAGACCGATGAAGCAGACGACAAGCTCGAGGCAGAGCGCGACAGGGGCTGCGACGACAAGACTGGGATGACCAGGCAGGCGACAAAGGGGGTGGAGACGAGGACGAAGAACTTTCCCTTTTCACACCGTAAGATGATGACGACGACGAGGCAGACATATATGCTGGCGACGGTGACGATGAAGACGAGGCAGACATATTATGCTGGCGACGGTGACGATGAAGACGAGGCAGACATAAATGCTGGCGACGGTGACGATGAAGACGAGGCAGACATAAATGCTGGCGACGGTGACTATGAAGACGAGGCAGACACATATGCTGGCGACGGTGACGATGAAGACGAGGCAGACATAAATGCTGGCGACGGTGACGATGAAAACGAGGCAGACATACGTGCAGTGACGCGTGACGCAGGTTCTCCATAAATATCATCAAGCATCGGCTCCACTCCCGGGTTGTGAGCAAGTCTCAGCTTCCTCCGCCCGGCAGTGGAGCCGCGGCTTGACGAACTAGACGCGCTATTCTCGCTATTACTAGACAGCTGGCGAAATGGGAACGTATTATATTATTATTATTATTATTATTATTATTATTATTATTATTATTATTATTATTATTATTATTATTATTATTTAGGGAGTACATAGGCCATCGGTCCCTTTCCATGGGCTGATTGGTATAAAGCTCCTAGAGTAATGTTCTATGCCGTCACTTCCTTTATTCCACCGATTGGTGTGGAGACTTTCCTTATGGAATGGAGGACTGGATGCACATGGCCTTTTGGCTCAGCAATTGGCAGACGATACATACATATTATTATTATTATTATTATTAAATCTGCCTTGGAGTGTTGACTGTGACATATTTGAGGGAAATCCCGATGAAAAAACCTAGTCACACTTGCTAAACAGAGTTCCAGCCCAATGGCCTCAAGGCGTTAAACTGTGACGCCAACTCATAACCCTTTGGTGGTAGATGCTGGGGAGGAGGGTCGTTGCGCGCGTAAAAGATCTTAAACTCCGCATATGCTGGTTGATAGCCCAGGACCCAGCAGACACCAGATTGTTATGGCTGGGGTTTCGAGGCAGCTCTAGCAACCGCGCTTGGTGTATGCACTTGCACATTCGGTGACGTCTTGCAATAGGTTGCTGGGACTGCGGAATAACCTCGGCTTAGTGCAGTCTTGCCCTCAGGAGCTCCATCGGTGGCCCCGATCATCAGGCGAGAGACTGACACGGGGGGGTGGAGGACCTCGAACAAGGGTATTGGAGGCTTATGTCCGTTGAGGATATGCCATTAGCTGCATCAGTACGCCTCAGATATAGTATTATTATTATTATTATTATTATTATTATTATTATTATTATTATTATTATTATTCCACCTTTTCGCGCTCGAACTTGTCCCGCAAGGAGACTATTCTGTGGACAGTTGAGTTAGGAGAAGTGACGATTTCACCTGACATGGTCTCCACTTGAACACCCCCCCCCCTTTTTTTCAGGAAATTCATTATTATTATTATTATTATTATTATTATTATTATTATTATTATTATTATTATTATTATTATTATTATTTGGACACCGTGATAGCCCAGTGGTCAAATTCTACCATCTGGGCCCTGTCGCCAGTTCGATTCCCGTCGGTGCCACCAGTATTTTCATTGAACATACCGGTCTATTTCTGGACCAGTATTTTCATTGAACATACCGACCCGTCTGGAAGTGTTGGAACTGCCCTTGCGGGGGTGTCATTAGAGCTTATCGTCAATTCTTCGTACTCCCCTCACGGGTGAGACGATGGAGGCGCATGTGCAGAAATGCATCAGCCATTGACAGAGAAGCACTATTATTATTATTATTATCATCATCATCACTATTATCATTATTATCATTATTATTATCATTATTATTATTAATGATGATTTCACCTGACAAGGTCTTTGCATTATTATTATTATTATTATTATTATTATTATTATTATTATTATTATTATTATTATTATTATTATTATTATTATTATTATTATTATTATTATTATTATTATTATTATTATTATTATTATTATTACCATCTGGGCCCTGTCGCCAGTTCGATTCCCGTCGGTGCCACCAGTATTTTCATTGAACATACCGGTCCGACTGGAAGTGTTGGAACTGCCCTTGCGGGGGTGTCATTAGAGCCTATCGTCAATTCTTCGTACTCCCCTCACGGGTGAGACGATGGAGGCGCATGTGCAGATTTGCATCAGCCATTGACAGAGAAGCACCACTATTATTATTATTATTATTATTATTATTATTATTATTATTATTTTGGACACCGTGATAGCCCAGTGGTCAAGTTCTACCATCTGGGCCCTGTCGCCAGTTCGATTCCCGTCGGTGCCACCAGTATTTTCATTGAACATACCGGTCTATTTCTGGACCAGTATTTTCATTGAACATACCGGCCCGTCTGGAAGTGTTGGAACTGCCCTTGCGGGGGTGTCATTAGAGCTTATCGTCAATTCTTCGTACTCCCCTCACGGGTGAGACGATGGAGGCGCATGTGCAGAAATGCATCAGCCATTGACAGAGAAGCACTATTATTATTATTATTATTATTATTATTATTATTATTATTCTCGATCATCAGGCGAGAGACTGACACGGGGGGGTGGAGGACCTCGAACAAGGGTATTGGAGGCTTATGTCCGTTGAGGATATGCCATTAGCTGCATCAGTACGCCTCAGATATAGTAAATCTGCCTTGGAGTGTTGACTGTGACATATTTGAGGGAAATCCCGATGAAAAAACCTAGTCACACTTGCTAAACAGAGTTCCAGCCCAATGGCCTCAAGGCGTTAAACTGTGACGCCAACTCATAACCCTTTGGTGGTAGATGCTGGGGAGGAGGGTCGTTGCGCGCGTAAAAGATCTTAAACTCCGCATATGCTGGTTGATAGCCCAGGACCCAGCAGACACCAGATTGTTATGGCTGGGGTTTCGAGGCAGCTCTAGCAACCGCGCTTGGTGTATGCACTTGCACATTCGGTGACGTCTTGCAAGAGGTTGCTGGGACTGCGGAATAACCTCGGCTTAGTGCAGTCTTGCCCTCAGGAGCTCCATCGGTGGCCCCGATCATCAGGCGAGAGACTGACACGGGGGGGTGGAGGACCTCGAACAAGGGTATTGGAGGCTTATGTCCGTTGAGGATATGCCATTAGCTGCATCAGTACGCCTCAGATATAGTATTATTATTATTATTATTATTATTATTATTATTATTATTATTATTATTATTATTATTATTATTATTATTATTCCACCTTTTCGCGCTCGAACTTGTCCCGCAAGGAGACTATTCTGTGGACAGTTGAGTTAGGAGAAGTGACGATTTCACCTGACATGGTCTCCACTTGAACACCCCCCCCCCTTTTTTTCAGGAAATTCATTATTATTATTATTATTATTATTATTGGTCAAGTTCTACCATTTGGGCCCTGTCGCCAGTTCGATTCCCGTCGGTGCCACCAGTATTTTCATTGAACATACCGATCCGTCTGGACCAGTGTTTTCATTGAACATACCGGTCCGTCTGGAAGTGTTGGAACTGTCCTTGCGGGGATGTCATTAGAGCTTATCGTCAATTCTTCGTACTCCCCTCACGGGTGAGACGATGGAGGCGCATGTGCAGAAATGCATCAGCCATTGACAGAGAAGCACTATTATTATTATTATTATTATTAATGGAGGCACATGTCCAGGATCTGGATCTGATGCTATAGTCTGAGGAAGCCTATTATTATTATTATTATTATTATTATTATTATCATCATCACTATTATCATTATTATCATTATTATTATCATTATTATTATTAATGATGATTTCACCTGACAAGGTCTTTGCATTATTATTATTATTATTATTATTATTATTATTATTATTATTATTAGGCGCATGTGCAGAAATGCATCAGCCATTGACAGAGAAGCACTATTATTATTATTATTATTATTATTATTATTATTATTATTATTATTATTATTATTATTATTATTATTATTATTATTATTATTATTATTATTACCATCTGGGCCCTGTCGCCAGTTCGATTCCCGTCGGTGCCACCAGTATTTTCATTGAACATACCGGGCCGTCTGGAAGTGTTGGAACTGCCCTTGCGGGGGTGTCATTAGAGCTTATCGTCAATTCTTCGTACTCCCCTCACGGGTGAGACGATGGAGGCGCATGTGCAGAAATGCATCAGCCATTGACAGAGAAGCACTATTATTATTATTATTATTATTATTATTATTATTATTATTATTATTATTATTATTATTATAGACACCGTGATAGCCCAGTGGTCAAGTTCTACCATCTGGGCCCTGTCGCCAGTTCGATTCCCGTCGGTGCCACCAGTATTTTCATTGAACATACCGGTCCGACTGGAAGTGTTGGAACTGCCCTTGCGGGGGTGTCATTAGAGCCTATCGTCAATTCTTCGTACTCCCCTCACGGGTGAGACGATGGAGGCGCATGTGCAGATTTGCATCAGCCATTGACAGAGAAGCACCACTATTATTATTATTATTATTATTATTATTATTTTGGACACCGTGATAGCCCAGTGTTCAAGTTCTACCATCTGGGCCCTGTCGCCAGTTCGATTCCCGTCGGTGCCACCAGTATTTTCATTGAACATACCGGTCTATTTCTGGACCAGTATTTTCATTGAACATACCGGCCCGTCTGGAAGTGTTGGAACTGCCCTTGCGGGGGTGTCATTAGAGCTTATCGTCAATTCTTCGTACTCCCCTCACGGGTGAGACGATGGAGGCGCATGTGCAGAAATGCATCAGCCATTGACAGAGAAGCACTATTATTATTATTATTATTATTATTATTATTATTATTATTATTTGGACACCGTGATAGCCCAGTGGTCAAGTTCTACCATCTGGGCCCTGTCGCCAGTTCGATTCCCGTCGGTGCCACCAGTATTTTCATTGAACATACCGGTCTATTTCTTGACCAGTATTTTCATTGAACATACCGGCCCGTCTGGAAGTGTTGGAACTGCCCTTGCGGGGGTGTCATTAGAGCTTATCGTCAATTCTTCGTACTCCCCTCACGGGTGAGACGATGGAGGCGCATGTGCAGAAATGCATCAGCCATTGACAGAGAAGCACTATTATTATTATTATTATTATTATTATTATTATTATTATTCTCGATCATCAGGCGAGAGACTGACACGGGGGGGTGGAGGACCTCGAACAAGGGTATTGGAGGCTTATGTCCGTTGAGGATATGCCATTAGCTGCATCAGTACGCCTCAGATATAGTAAATCTGCCTTGGAGTGTTGACTGTGACATATTTGAGGGAAATCCCGATGAAAAAACCTAGTCACACTTGCTAAACAGAGTTCCAGCCCAATGGCCTCAAGGCGTTAAACTGTGACGCCAACTCATAACCCTTTGGTGGTAGATGCTGGGGAGGAGGGTCGTTGCGCGCGTAAAAGATCTTAAACTCCGCATATGCTGGTTGATAGCCCAGGACCCAGCAGACACCAGATTGTTATGGCTGGGGTTTCGAGGCAGCTCTAGCAACCGCGCTTGGTGTATGCACTTGCACATTCGGTGACGTCTTGCAAGAGGTTGCTGGGACTGCGGAATAACCTCGGCTTAGTGCAGTCTTGCCCTCAGGAGCTCCATCGGTGGCCCCGATCATCAGGCGAGAGACTGACACGGGGGGGTGGAGGACCTCGAACAAGGGTATTGGAGGCTTATGTCCGTTGAGGATATGCCATTAGCTGCATCAGTACGCCTCAGATATAGTATTATTATTATTATTATTATTGTTATCGTCTTGCCCATTGAGAACGGGTGTTAACTGGGAGCAGGTGTCGGTTAACACCGGCCGGCTCCGGCATCGGTACCAGTAGAGATGGTAGCAACAACACGGACCCACGGGTTTCGGTAAGGAAGCAGACCCGAAGGCGCTACATTACTTACTCGCGTGGCAATCCTCGGTTGCTCCCCACTTACCTCAACTATCCGAATTGGGAGTGGCGGCTTTTTTTTTACATCTCTAATAGGGCTTGTTATTACTATTATTATTATTATTATTATTATTATTATTATTATTATTAATGGAGGCACATGTCCAGGATCTGGATCTGATGCTATAGTCTGAGGAAGCCTATTATTATTATTATT
>WBZZ01003076.1:110000-112500 GCA_019918135.1 Paulinella micropora | reverse complement strand
ACATTTCGAAAATTGGGGTAATTTGTATGTCCATTTGTTTGCACAGAGGTCGCATGCATGTTTGTTTTGCAGATTGTAGTAGTTGGCTGTATTGCCGGGCCTCGCGGGGGGAGAGAGTGACTAGGTCTAGGCACATGTCAGAGGCAGCTAGGACGTCCTTTAGCGTTACATACATGACTAGCCTAACACATCCGAGAGGGGGGGTATTGTTATCTATCAGGGATGGTTCAAATGATGCAATAGATTATTTTGAGTCGCTTGTTGATGCATGTCACAATGGCTATTTGCAGGAGGGTGATATTCTCGTGGTGGATAATGCGAAAATTCACGGGGCAGCAGAGGTAGCTGATATGCAAGATATGTTGGTTGCTGTTGTGGGAGTGACATATGTACGTGTGCCTGCTTATTTTCCGGAACTCATGCCCCCTGAGTTAGTTTTTCAGAATGTAAAGCGCTATATGCGTGCGCACAGAGGTTTTGGCCCCTTTCGGGAGGAGATTTTGAAGGGATTTGCGCGTGGAACTTGCTTAGAGTTTGTAGCTAGTCAGTACAGGATGTGTCATGATTCCCCTGTGACTTGATTTTAATAATAGATGATGTAAATCCAAGTCTATATATATTAATATTGTATGGAAGGCAAACTTTCAAGTTTACTGACTTATTAAATATGTATACCGGATCTGTATAAATTGATTTCTATCATTGTTAATATATATACCGGAGTAAAAAACTTAACGCATATATATTTTAAAAAATATTGCTGTTGACATTCAAGACAACAAAAAAAATTGATTTTTCTGTTTTGGTTGGAATTTCAGTTTTGGTTGGAATTTTGATTTTGGGTGAAAATTTGAATTTTTCAAATTAACTGCTATATTCGTCCGCAAAATATCGTAAATTTTTGCGAAATGTTACCGTTAAATTTGAAAATTTGAATTTTGTCACAAAAATGAAAAACTGTCACAAAAATGAAAATCTGACACAAAAATGAAAAACTAATTTTTGTTGTTGTCTTGAATGTCAACAGCAATATATAAAAAAAGTTATTGCTGTTGACATTCAAGACAACAACAAAAATTAGTTTTTCATTTTTGTGTCAGATTTTCATTTTTGTGACAGTTTTTCATTTTTGTGACAAAAATTCAAATTTTCAAATTTAACGGTAACATTTCGCGAAAATTTACGATATTTTGCGGACGAATATAGCCGTTAATTTGAAAAATTCAAATTTTCACCCAAAATCAAAATTCCAACCAAAACTGAAATTCCAACCAAAACAGAAAAATCAATTTTTTTTGTTGTCTTGAATGTCAACAGCAATAAATATATAAAAAAAGTTAAGCGTATAAAAAAAGTTGAAAGTATTAATATTAATATTAAAAAATTCAACGTATAAAAAAAGTTAAATGTATAAAAAAAGTTTAATTTTTTATAAGATATAACTTTTTTATAAGATAGAACTTTTTTTAAGATAGCCTCGGAACTTTTTTATAAAAAAGAAAAATTTTCATAGAGTTTGTGTGTTAACTTGAATGTCGCCAGTTATATTATTAAATTTGAAGCTATAGTGTTGATTTAAAATTACTACTGAGTGCTGTAAAGTGAAAAGGGGCGCCCTACGCCAACCCCGCGCTGCCGATCCCGCCTCGCAGCGCGACAGCGCGGCGAGGCGGGGTCTGCAGCGCGGTGGTTGGCGTAGGCGCCCCCTCCTACTGCTTCGGGGCAGGTACACATGCCCTACGAGCCAAAACACCTCTCTATCTAAATTTATCACACGTCGGCTCTGCCGGACCCGAAATTTTTCTCGATACTTTTATTTGTGGGGTACAAACCAGCTAGTAGAGAAC
Source organism: Paulinella micropora (assembly GCA_019918135.1). NCBI lineage: Eukaryota > Cercozoa > Imbricatea > Euglyphida > Paulinellidae > Paulinella > Paulinella micropora. The sequence goes on along the minus strand of WBZZ01003076.1, from coordinate 110,653 downwards.
CACCTATTTTTTTCTTGTCAAAACACAAAAATCTCATATTTTATAGCTTGAGTATTATTTCTTGCACAGCTGAATAGGTGAATCCTTTTGTATTATCATTAAACGTATTTCTCCAACTTTATGTAATCTGTAAATGTCTGTGAAAGACAAAAACTCAAAATCACAAAACCAGCATTTTTCTGGTTTACGGGACATGTACATCTTAGTATTCATCCGTTTTAAGACTATTAAGTATTGGAATCATTTTTTATTGTCGTAAACTAAAGCTCCACTAAAGGATTTTTGTTTATTTTGCCTGGAAGCTACAAAACAAAAAGTGGTTTTTCACTTCACATGTCTGGCCTACACATGCCTATCCATTTTTTCCTGGACCTTGGTACTGCAGTTTTTTTAGTGTAATCCAATCCAATCCGATCCAATCCCATCCAATCCAAGCTAATCAAACATAATCTAATCTATCTACCTCGAGAAGGCATGGGCACAGGCAGTTGAAATGGGTTAGGCACGATCAGGGGGTCGGTTCGCTTTTTAGACTTAGGGGGAGGAGAATCAGATAAGCTCACCTACATGTTTTATTTGTGTGTGTGTGCGAGAGAGAGAGAGAAAGAGAGAGAGAGAGGGAGAAGGAAAGGAAAAGAAAAGGAAAAGAAAAG
>WBZZ01003076.1:87500-97500 GCA_019918135.1 Paulinella micropora | reverse complement strand
ATCTCAGTTATACTACATTTAATAATATTGCTGATGACATTCAAGACAAAAAAAATGAGTTTTTTGGTTTTGGTTGAAATCTTGGTTTTGAATGAAAAATTCATTTTTGGTGGAAATTTAAGTTTTGTGTTAATTTTCATTTTTTGGCTGCCAGAATTCTGATTTTGTATAATATTAATATTAATATTAATATTAATATTAACAATCATCTTCATTTTTTGTTGGCGTTCAAACTATTACAGTATTTAAATCATATTAATATTAATAGTATAATTAATATTGATTAATAATTATTAATACCTCGTAATAATAAAATAGAATTGAACTTAAATTATGTCACTAGTGTTTAATAAAATTACAATTTACGCAATTACTGTTTGAATACAATATTAATATTAGCCACCCATACTAGCCATAGAGGCAGGCTGATTACTCACTAGTTAGTCTAGACTATTTAGTTTAGACTGTAGCTACTGTTTCAGAGTCAGCTTACGACCAAGTTTCACTTCGTGCGGGGGGCCTTAACTGCCCGTGCCTTCAACTCATTCAGAAGTTGTTGCTGATCTGCAGTGGAGATCATGTCGTTTTCCAAATGAAAAGTGTCGATCAGACAATCTTCAGCGTCGACCCCCACAACGTATGCTTCGTATCTCTTGTCGTTGTTTTCCTTCGTAATTTTTTCATATGGTAGCTCCTCCGTTTCTTCAATTCCCTGCTTCAAAACCCACGAAGGCTCGAACTTCATCTTGACTCATTCCTTTGCGGTAGCGTTTTTCTGGCTTGCATCTTTGACCCCGTAAAAGTGCCAAAGAACTTTACTTTTTGCCTTGACATCATTGAGCAGAATTGTTAGTTTGATACCGACGACTCTGCCAAGGCCACCTGAAACTGAGCGCCAAGTTGATCCATACCCCGACATGTTGAATGAGACCATGCAATCCAAAACAGGTAAATCCAACGAGTTCGGAGCAATTTGTTGATTTCCTTTGTTCCACCCTTATATTTTGCAGCGTCGTTGACGGTAATGTGCTCAGCAAACTTTGTTGCCTCAGCTTCACTTATTTCTCCTGTTCCTCCGATGAGCTTCCACATGAGTTTTTTCTGGTTGTCACTGCGCTGTCTGTCCGAGTCGCTATCCGTTGATTGTCCGAGTTCGTGGCTGGGACCTTTGCTGCTGGCATTGTCAGAGTTGCTGTCGCTGCCTTTCTCGAAACGTAATACTGATTTCGAATTCTCAATCGGAAGTGAAGACTTCTCGTCTGGTTTGCTTGCGCTGCGAAGTGAAGACTTCTTGTCGTTGTCGCTGAAAGAAAGCGGCGCTGAATTTAGGCATGACTTCTTGCCGTATGCGCGGTAGCACTAAATAAATGCTGCTGGTGTTTGAATGCAGGTCAATTCGAGCCTCACTCAACTCTTGCTCTGGAACAACAAGATCGGCAATGCTGGAGCTATTGCTATCGGCAAGGGTTTGGAGGTCTGACCTTGAGTGCTTCTGCGATATGCTCTGCGCCTTGCGCTCCAATTTCGTTCCGTCTTATGTCTAGCATTTGAAGCGTTTTATTGACCTATTTTTCAGCACACCACAAAGAAATATATGAATGCTACCGCGCGCAGTAGCACTAATAAAAATTGTGTTCGTTTTTGAGTGCAGGTCAATGCGAGCCTCACTGAAATCTCGCTCTGGGGCAACGGTATTGGTGATGCTGGAGCTATTGCTATCGGCAGGGCCTTGGATGTCTTACCTTGAGCGCTTCCGCGATATGCTCTGCACCTTGTGCTCCAATGCTGTTCCAATGTGTTCAGCGTTTGCAGAGTTTTATTGACCTATTTATCGACACACCACAAACTAATATATGAATGCTACCGCGCTAGCATTAAAAAGCATACATATGTGATGTGCAGGAGCACAAGACACTCCGCGAGCTCAACATGTACAACAATAACATTGGACCGGATGGCGCGAAAGCTTTTGCAAAGGCGTTAGAGGTACCTTGAGCATATTGGCAATGGCTGCAGGGTTGTAGTCGCTGTCGTCGTCGCTGAAAGAAAGCGATGCTGAATTTAGGCATGACTTCTTGCCGCTGTCAGCTGCAAGGTTTTAGTCGCTGTCGTCGTCGCTGAAAGAAAGGAAAAGTTGCTCCTCTACCTTAACGGAGCAATCTGTTTCGTCAGAGAAGCGTGGGTTCCCGCAGATTTTACAAGCAAGGAAATTATCGGGATTTTCGTTGAAAGTACACACTTCGCAAGACCACTGTGATTCCTTCTCCTTGATGTCTGCAGGCAGGTTCACTTGGAATGGAGAGAACAAACAATCTTCAGGCCGCTCCACTTTGGCGCTTGGTTCTTTCTTGGCTTTTTTCGTACGCTTCTTGTGGGCTTCGTCATCGGAGTCAGATGTTAATATTTCTACCACATCCAGTGCTCTTTTCTGCGTGCCCACTTTGCCAAGCTCGAGTGGAGGAGGACTTGGATCAGCTCCTGATAGCTGCTGCTAAAGGTCCCAACACTTTTTTAATCCTGGATGCGTAAGATTCTTCAACCGCCGTTGCTTTCGCTTCGGGATTGCTTCTGGTAGCGCAGTTATCGCTTCAACTTGATCCAGGAAGTAACCTCTCTTCTTTTCTTTTTTTGCAGATTGTCGGGCGGCAGGGCCGAACCTCGCCACGAGTCTGTCGCTCTCCTGCTCACAATGAGTAACATTGACATTAATAAATAATTAATATAATCCAAAAAATGTAAGGTTTTGTACACATAACCTAATCATTAAATTCCAAGTGATTGAAAACACACAAACAAACAAACCAAAAACCGAGAGAGAGAGAGAGAGAGAGAGAGAGAGGGAGGGAGAAAGAGAGGGGGGGGGGGGGGCGGAGTTTAGAGAGACTGACATTTAATGAAATCATTAGTGATTTATCCTCACGATCCTTCCGCTGAGCTGCAAATGCATCTTTTCAGAGCTTCCTCCCAGTCGCTTCGTCCACGTTGGTTGCAAGAATCTCCTTGGACCAACTCGCAGGATCTCCCTCCAGCTTCAGGGCCGCCGCAAACGTCTTGACTTTGCTTCTGTCACACAACAATCAGGACGCGTACGTACACGTACCTTACATGCTCATGACAAACTAAGTTTTCAATTGCACAGGACATGTACAATATCATAAACAAACAAAAAATTACCTCATCACCTCTCCTTGTGGCCTTACTATTACGAGCAACCTACCTCAACGCCCATCGGAGAACATCGACAGCGACAGTTGAGTTCAACCAGCGCAGAGGACACCTCGATGAGCGAAACACCGCCTACCCCGTCAATGGCATACAATGAGGAATCGCCCATTTCAAGTTTCACGGTACCTATCCCACCGAACCTGCAGACCGAGTGCTTTGGCCCCGACGACGACTTCAGCGAATGCATCTACAGACAACAAGGACGCAATAAGACGCATACAAGCCATCGAAGCATTACCCTACGGCCAACCAGTGCAATACAGACGTGTACCTGGAGTTTCACAGCCAACAGAACGACGATACACCTTCGCTTGGACAGATGCACATCATTGCTTTCGTCACCCTACCACCGATGAGCTGGCCTACTGGAGCATCGTGAAGGACTTCCGACTACTCCCGGAGAACCGGGCACTAACCAAACCAGACTGCGTCGACTGCAAGACTATACGCGAAACCAGACGCGGCAGCATTAGATGGGATTGCACCTACTGCGGCAACCAAGAAAGGAAACTGAAGCGTTGTAGCGGATGTCAACTCGTCTACTACTGCAACACCGATCATCAGAGGACCGATTGGCCGGCACACAAAGAGTTCTGCAACATGGCCAAGCGGCATCCACTCATCAACCGACTTCGAGAAAGGGGAACGAGATACGATCTACTCTGCATACCAACGGACCAGCCCGAGCTAGGCGACCTCGCATTTCAACATCTGTTACGTTACCGTGAAGGTGGACCACACGCACCACTGTTCTTAGACTCACCCACAATGGTAGATATGGCGATGAGCCTAGATGAATTTACGACGAGGGGAAGACGTGTGGACCCCAGGACGGCCACAATGGCACAATCACACGCCCACCTTAACTTCACGGAAAACGAAGAAGACTACGAGGTGACCTCTTCGACACCGAATGCGAACTTAGCTGCGCTCGCCGCTACCACGCCGGACATACCCAACTTCGACGAAGCGTATACAATCAACGAGACGGACCCACCATGGACTATGCTCCCACCACCTCCAAGTGGAACAGATGAGACCGGACAAGAACAGCACGAACCCTACGGTGTAGGTGCAGCAGGCGAAAGATGGCGAGAACAACTAGAGAAGCAACTGAAACGCATACTCAACATACCCGACGCGCCGTCCGATGTGAAGCGTTCACCGCCTCCAGCACCATACACACCTGAAATAGAACCACTGTTCAACGACAACGTGAGACCACCGCTCAACTATTACCCACCTGCCGGACGTGTGGAAGCGGAAGAACTACGCGAACGCCTACGACGTCATGACTACTCACACACATTCGAATTCGTGTTAATGGCAGACGTATTTGACGAATTAGAAGCAATAAGGGACCCGAAAGAAGATACCACATCAGAACTGGCATTATTTTTTCCTTTGCTCTTATGATTTTTCATCACATATTGAACCGATGAGTCTGGATTTAGTTTTGAAAATTCTTCGTAATGATCAGTCATACATTCGATGTATCCATCAAATATTTGTTTCTGAGATTGCTTCAGTGGAAAGAGTTTATTTTTTTCAATCCTCCAACTCGGATACAGATTTGCTACATCAACAATCAATATATTGGCGGTCAAAGGTTTTGGCGGGTTCATTTGACCGTTATCTCCTCCACCCACTTTGTTTTTGTCTTCAGCATCAATTGTGCTAATATTAATAAGTGCTAATGGACGTTGCAACCATCCCTGACGAAGATGCAACTGACGACATCGACGACCCGGAGCTCGACGACCCTGAACATGAGAACTATCTCTACCCACCCGCCCTGGACTTCGCCAACGTACGCGAGTGGCAATACTACGTCAACAGGCATCCAGAGCTGGAATATTTGGAGTTCAAGAACATGGACGAATACAACAGATGGATGCAGGAGACAATGGACTTAGAACGGGCAGAGCTCAAGCGCCCTATGGTCAACTATGTGCTAATGGCCGACGGCAATCCCCTGACGTGGTCGACAGCGCATGCAACCGATGGCTATTCCATGAGAAGGCGCCTATCGACCCCAAGTCTATCCGCGAAGAGAAACCGGCTTTCCTCAATAACATATCTGGTAAGCCGCTTCCGGTGAGGACGCGGGCTACTGCCACTCCGACGTGGCTCAATGGTTATGGTCAATCGGTTAAACAGTCATTTCCCAACTCACTCATATCACCGTCATTACCATTCAACCTTGTTCCCACCCCACGCCTTGACCATGACATGCACAAAACAATCATCCATCAAAATGGTCAAGTGTTCATCTATGACAAGCCCATAACACTTGACAAGAAGAACATACTAGCAAGGGGGAGGCTCAATTCACACTTGCTATACGAGTTAGATAAGCCAGGAATGACACCACTTGACCCTCATCAAAGATATATACCATACAGGTACAAGCAGAGAGAACAACTGTCACTGGCTGCAACCATCGACAACCTACCAGACCTTGCATTATGGTCAGTCAATCCTCTCCCATCACATGCACCGTACGATCCAATGATCATACACAGAGCTCTGATGCATGCAAACGCACTCATAATGAACGAGTTTGCAAAGAGCGTAGGCAGACGCATCGCTGGCAAAGATTGGATGCGTCTTGTACGTGCATGTCATGGATGCAATAGGGGCAAACCTAACAAACCCCCTATGTACAGAGGTAACTATCTAGACCTAGAATATAAGCAAGGTGAAGCACTCAACATAGATTTCAGCGGCCGATTCCCCGTAATGTCAAGATACGGTAACTACTACAGAGGGGGAGTGACATGTTCTCGCTCTAAGTTTGCTTGTGACCTCTACACACCTACCCGCAAAGCTAAGCTTTACATGCCACATTTAACACGCATATTTGCTTTCTTTGAACGACAGTCAGGCAACAAACTAAAGGAGATAAGAGCAGATGGCGAGTTTGTCTCTAAAGTACTAAAAGACTATACAGACAAACACGGCATCATCCTCAAAACCACCACACGTAACGAGCCTAACATGAACCCCTTTGCTGAAAGAATGGATAGGACAGACGACACACGCGCACTAGCAGCACAGTTAGATGCAGGCCTGCCTACCACATTTTGGGAGGACACACATAAAGCGTCACTAGCCATAGAATTGTCACGCCCCTTTGCAGAGGTAAGGACAAAGGCAAATCCCGTTGGGAATTGCTTATGGGCCGAAAACCTGTGCAATCGTTCGTGCAACCTTTCGGATGCCTCGCCTGGGTGAAAATAGAAACGACGAAAGCACAGCCTGTCGCCGTGCCAGGTACTCTCATTGGCTACAACATATTTCGTCGAGTCTATAAAATCCTCATTCACGACACCAAACAGACAGCCACAGTACAAAAAGGTAATGTTCGTTTCGATACAATGACTCGTCGCTACACATGCAAAATACCTGCACGACCTTGGCAACCACTACTAGTCGGTAATGGAGTGGCAAGGCCAGCGAATGTCTCGTCACCTGGAGCTGGTCTACGAGGACGATGACAGCAGGCAGACGGCGTTGCAGCAACTCAAACATCTCAAATTCTTCGGCAGAGGGGTCAATGTGGCCCTTGGGCGCAGGTTCAGGGACAGGGAACGTGTCCGAAGGCTTATTCGCATCCATCTGCGTGGGGAAGCGGCGGTCCGGAAGGAGGAAGCTGCGACGGGATATCGCGTCTTGCCTCTGCATGAAGAATGTGTCGATGATGTGCAGGTGGTGTCTTCGGAATTGGCTGCCGATGCACCTAAGTGTGTGTCTGAGTGTGCTGATGTGCATGTGGTGCCCCTGCATTCGGCGGCCAGTGCAGTGGGGGACCAACCTGCGCAAGCACCTGCAGAGGGGGGCAGCACGAGGGCGGAAGCCAAGCGCGGCCGTCGGGTCCGGAAACGAGCCAAGAAGCACCGCTCCAAGCAGTTCGATACCGGCTTCAAGCTACTCGTCGCGAGTCACAACTGGCAGGGTAAAACGGGATACGACAACGTAGGCACGGCGGAATGGGCATCATTCTACAAGCACGAGGGCTGGCTATTCATCGGGGCTCAGGAGCACCGCATGGGCAAGAAGCAACTTTCCAAATGCAGCCTGGATGGATTCCGGATTTTTGGAAAACCTGCGGAGGTCAGCGAGAAAAATCGCTGCAAGGGTGGGGTTCTATTCGCGGTGGCTAACTTCCTTGGTCCGTATTGCAACCTGGTGTCAGCCCCCGTCGACCACCGGCAGCAAGTGTGGCTGCGTATCGCCTCGGGTGTTACCGGTGCTCAGGATATCTATGTGGGCAACGGCTACTTTCCCCAGGAAACGCAGGAAGAAGAGTCGTCAGAGGCGTATGCGGCCTGGCAGGCAGCTATAGCTTTTTTTGGAGCCAAAGGTCTTGTGGTCACGGTGGCGGATGCCAACGCGAAGCTCGGGCCGGCATGCAGCCGAAAAGAGGAGGGCATCGTCGGTCAGCACGGGGAGGTCGATCATAAGGGAGCACCGGTACGTTCGGAGAACGGCAAGAGACTCGCGGCTGTCCTCGTCGCTACGGGCCTGCGAAATCTGAGCGGCTTCTCGTGCCCAGTGGAAGGGTCCTACTGGTGGTCCCGGCGTGAGCAGCATGGGCACAGGCAAGCACCTCCTCGATTACATCTGCGCGTCGCCTGGCTTGGCATCTGGAGCAAAGTTCGGAGTATGCGAAGATGATCTTGATACGGACCACAAGGCAGTATGGGCCGAACTGACGTGGAGCGGCCAGCGCCGGCCAAAGCGGGCTGCGAAGCCTTACAGGTCCTTTCGTGTTGATAAGCTTATTGGTGCTGGTGTCTCGGGTAATGATCACGCTGCGAAGCAAGCGCTGGATTATCTACGCAACAAGTTCGATGACGTATTCCAGCATTGCCTACAGAAGCTTGGAGTGCATCAGCTGCCTGAGCTTGACCTATCGGGTGGTGCCGACAGCCAACGGGTGGTAGATGACGTCACCGAGCGAGTGGCGCAGTCCTTCCGAATGGCGGCGCACCGGGTCCTTGGCTCCAGATGTATACGACCCCGTTTCACCAACAATTGGTTCGACGGGGAGCTAAAGGAGCTCATTCAGCAGCGCCGGGAGGCCTACGCAGCATACAGGAGGGATGAATCGAATGCGGAAGCCCGTCTGAATTGGCTACGGCTCCGCAAGCAAATTCGGAAGGCAACTCGGGCCAAGAAGTCCGCCTCCTTCAAGCAAGTGCAGGAAGAAGCGGTCAAATGTCAACGCGAGCAATCCTCAAAGCGCTTTTGGCTACTCGCGAAGCGGCTTGGCGGGGCACGCAGAACGAATGTCTCCGCGCCGGTGCAAAGGGAGGATGGCTCACTGGCGTGTACGCTGCCGGAAAAGATCGCTCGGTGGGAGGAATTTCGGAAAAATTCGGTGAAGCCACGGGAAAATCCGGCAAGTGCGGCTGTTGTGGTGGAGTGCTGTGCAGAAGCAGGCTCGCTGGAGTGGGAGGAAGCCGAAGCTAAGCGGCAATTCCACTGGAACGATCGCTTCAGAGATGAGGTGGCCCGGGCTATGAAGGAGCACGAAGTAGGTGAAGACACTTGCGAAGAGCTGGACAAGCCGTTCACGCAAGAGGAGGTCCTTGCAAGGCAACGTGCCCTGAATAACCACAAAGCTTGTGGCGAGGACAAAGTGAAGAACGAGATGCTCAAGTATGGCGGCGCCTACATCAATGGCTACTTAACGCAGTACTTCAACTGGATTCGAGAAGCCGAGAGGACTCCAAAAGCTTGGGGCAAGGGAATCATCGTCAATATCCCCAAGGGTGGGGATCCTACGGATCCTGACAACTGGAGGGATATCTCGATTATTAGTTGCCTTGGTAAGCTGTATCTGTCCTTATTAGCTACTCGTCTAACGCTCTTCGTGGATGGCCCGGATAAGCTACGTCCAGAGCAGGGAGGCTTCCGCCCGGGGCGTCGCACTACGGATCAGGTCTTTACCCTTTGGCAGAGGTTGAAGGGGCGTCAGCAGCAGAAGCGGGAGTCGTATGTCCTGTTCGTCGATCTACGCAAGGCTTTCCCGTCTGTTTGGAGAGATGGCCTATTTGAGAGGCTCTGGAAGCTGGGTGTAAGGGGCAAGTTCTGGCGCACGCTACGCAGGTGCTACGAGCAGACTTCGTCGCAAGTGCTAGTTGATGGAGCACTCACCCCCGAAGTACTGGAGGGTGTAGGCGTCCAACAGGGGTCCCCTCTCTCTCCCACACTCTTCAACGTCTTTATGGATGAGCTGTGTGATCGGCTGGCGAGTGCCCTCAAGATCACGGATGTGAAGCGGCTGAACGACATCAAGGCACTTCTATACGCGGACGACGTGGCCCTCATCGCTCACAGTCGCACCGAGCTCCAGAAGATGGTCAATGTTGTGGCCAAGTTCGCGGAAGATTACCGGCTGGAAGTCAACTTGAAGCCCGGCAAGACGGAAATCATGCCCATTTACACGTCGAGCAAGGCGAAACGACCAAGTATCAGGGAGCGAGGTGAGCCCGTGGTGTTGTTTCGCGGCCAGAAGCTTTGTGTCACCGGTCAGTACAAGTACCTGGGAGTGGTTATCACCGACGACCTGAAGTGGAAGGAGCAGGCCCTGCGGGCTACGCGTGTCACTGAAGTCGCCACGGCAGGTTGGTACTCTTTGTGGTGTGCAGGTGAGATACAAGCTAGGTATCGTCTCATGTGCTGGAATCAACTTGTGGGGGCCAAGCTGAAGTACGCCTTCGATGTCTGGCGTGCCCCCGTATCGCAGCTCACCAAGCTGGAGGCC
>WBZZ01003076.1:55000-85000 GCA_019918135.1 Paulinella micropora | reverse complement strand
ATGCATCTCGATAAATAATTTGATTGAATTTTGAGAAAATTTCAACATCTCTGAGACACACAGACAGAGTCGGCCGGAAAACGGTCCCTTAAGGGCAGCTGAACAAGCAAATAAATTTTAATTTATTTCTAAAGTAATTGACGGTCCTACAGCTCCTAAATAGGTTGGGCGGGTCCTAAAACACTATACCTTCAAATCTACGTAGTTTTTGTTGAAAAATCACACGAACTCCAAAAGGAAAATGGTCAAAACTTTTTTGACATTCCGACATCTTGGACTTGCATGCCTCCAGGATGAAGCAGGCACATCCCATTTTCAATATTTTTGTATCTATCGTAAGTATATGTCAATGAGACATGATTACACTAAAAAAACTGTAGGAGCAAGGTCCAGGAAAAAATGTACAGGCATGTGTAGATCAGACAGGTGAAGTTGTGAAAACCCACTTTTTGGTTTGTAGGTTCTAGGCAAAATAAACAAAAATACTTTGGTGGAGCTTTAGTTTATGATAGTACAAGTTTATTCCAATACTTAAAAGTCTTAAGTATGCTAAAATGTATATGTTCCCAAAACCAGAAAAATGCTGGTTTTGTGATTTTGAGTTTTTCTATTCCACAGACATTTACAGATTACATAAATTTGGAGAAATACGTTTAATGATAATACAAAATGATTCACCTATTCACCTGTGCAAGAAATAATACTGACAAGCTACGAAATATGAGATATTTATGTTTCGACAAGGAAAAAATAAGTGGTTTTCTCCTATGGTTTGTAGCCTACAAATGAAGGTATCAAGAAATATTTTGTACAAGTGATGAAAAACACTGAAGGTTGCTGTCTAGATATTTAGATACCTATGATATGCTTTGCGCTAAAAGATATCTGACGCACTCAGGCAACCCTCCCCTCTGAGCTTTTTCCTAGGTTGGCCGGGCCAGCTGTAGGACAAAAAACCGCGAAAATCGGGGAATTTTTTTTCATTTTTTCCAGTCAAGATGGTGTCAAAAAAGTTGGGAAACAACCTTTCGTTTGTTAAGGGATCTTGACATACAACAGTAAGGTTTTCAAAAGATAACTTCCTGCCGACATGTAAAATAAACCGATAACTAAGAAACATAGTTAAAACCACATTGAACAACTTTTTTAAAGTCGAATTCATTCGCGTCACAGGGTGGGAAAAACCCAGGAAACTACTCCTCCTTCAATACTGTATCTTTTTCCAAACCGACTTCAGATTCTGAAAGCTCATACTCGATATTGGTCCGCACCAAATTTTGGCAAATCATAGACAACCTTTGCCCATCAACTTTTTTTAATGAATAAAGCACAAAATTTTGAATTTGAATTTTAAGTTTAAATTTCAATTTTTTTCGATGTTTGAAAACAGTGAGGACCATTTCTCATCGTGATCTTTCTAACAAAAAAAACAGATCACAAAAAGGTTGAAAACTTCAAAAGTTATAGTTGCCTCCGTTTTGGACCCCACTAAAATTACCTAAAAAACATATGATTTCACCTGCTCTCATAGAGTCAGGACTCAATACAGCCATAGTGTTCTTATTAAGAGTTCGTTGTATCTGCCTACTTGAAGAGTTGTAATACAAACTCACAATTCGAATTTCTTCCTTCCAAGTGAAAACTATACACACAGAGTTGGTGTGTTCTGTCGACAGATCGATTTGGAAAGACCCTCTCCTTCAGGAGTGGCTATACAACAACGTATTAGGGCAGAGGTAACCAAAAACACATATGTTTCGACAGATTGTTCACCTGCCGCATTTTTGTGTCCCTCATCTGCCCTCATACACACTATGCAGTCAACCAACAAAGTATGTGTCTGGTTTTGTCGTTTTAGGGTCACCCCCTACCTACAGAGTGGAGAACACCTACTCCACTGCACATCGCCCTCTTCAGCTACTGCTCTGCGTTCTGGCTTGCTCCTGGTACGCCTACATGTGGAACCAGTCGCGATACGACGACCCAGTTTCGAAGTACAACGAACACGAGCGACGCTGCTTGGACCCCTACCCCATCCTGGGTTCTCGTCCGGATACTCTACGCACCAACAATAAATTTCAGGAGGAAGTTAAGGCTGGGAAGACTACTCGCCTTCATGCAAACCTCTCCCGCACTCAAACTGTCCAATTTATTTACGATTTATTGACCAGTTATGTGGGTGATGAACGAGACATTCTACGAAAGAATCATAAGGACAAGGCTACATCGCTACCTCAGGTCCCCCTTCTCCGTAATCCCGATTGGACAGACGCTGAAGTCTACACCCAGTACCTGGGCTGCTGGATCGTTGGCAGCTGCAGAGAAACTTTGGCACGATCTTGGCAACGTCATCCCTGTAGAAGTTTTTCACAACTACTACCCGGTTACCGCTTCAACTGCTGGATTGATGGGATCATTACCGGTCACTGCTCCTTTGGATACAGTCGCTGGTGCCACATCCGTTCCTCCATCGAGTCGGACTGGTCCAACTACTTTGCATCCCGCTGGAAGCTTTTCTGCGACGACGACCCGCCCAAGCCACCCTTCGACGTCTTCGACTCCCAGAACAGCTACACCGACTTCGTCAACTCCGATACTGTCCTCAGCTCCAGCATCTGCAGGTACACCGACACTTGAACGACGTCAGTCCATTCGACCCTTCATGCCCCAGATACCCAACATGCCCTATCCGTCTCCGGATGCTTCGTTCATACGTACTGGACGCCTCGCTCGAGCTGCAACTCCTGCCCACCGCGCCCCGTAGTGCAACCTTGCTCGACTCTACTCGCTGGTAGACCAAATGAGCCGGTAAATCGTTCATTGGCCATGCCATCCTTTATTGGTACGCTCCTCTCGTCCCCACAGCGACCTAACGCACCCACTGTCGAACAACCCTACGACATCGACTTGTTCACTTCGAGTTCGGCGCTTAATCCGACTACTTCACCCACTACGACCCTCCCTGGTCATGCTGACACCTGCACGCGTGACACCGAGACCTGCGCCAGCTTCATCCAGCTCAAGTACCAGCACGTTGGCACCCATCCCGGCCGGTAAATCGTTCATCGGCCATGCCATCCTTTATAGGTAAGCTCCTCTCGTCCCCACAGCGACCTAACGCACCCATTGTCGAACAACCCTGCGACATCGACTTGTTCACTTCGAGTTCGGCGCTTAATCCAACTACTTCACCCGCTACGACCCTCCCTGGTCTTCCGCTGACACCTGCATGCGTGACACCGAGACCTGCGCCAGCCTCATCCAGCTCAGGTACCAGCACGTTGGCACCCATCCCGGCAGGCCCAGGGCACCTGCGACAATGCCTATTGTAACAGAAGCCAAGGCTGATGAAGATGCAGCAACAAGAGCGGTAGCAGAAGTAAAACGCCAAGCCACCGAACTTGAAAAGGAAGAGGAAACAGAAGAACGAGAACGAGAACGAGAACGAAAACGAGAAGAGGCAGAGCGAGAGGCAGCCCTCGAGAATGAAGAAAAGGAAGACGACGACGAGGACGACAAAGAGTCGGAACAAGATGACGCTCCCGTCCAACAGCCCCAGCCCGACGGGACATCAACGCCCCATTCGGCAAGCTCCTCCGGGGATGGAACATCATCCCAGTCTTCGCCGCCCCGTCGCCTCCTTCGCTCCAGCACTTCTGGCGCCAACTCGGGCTACCACATGTATATGTTGCTGCGTCCTTATGGACCCGCACCCTCACGCCGCGTCATGTTCATCTTGTCAACTCCGACAGGAATACCGACGGCTGACGAAGCTACCTTCGCGCGCGAATTAGCAGTCAACGACCACGTCGCCAACACGCCGATCCAACTGGACATCATGCACGCCATCAGCAACGTTTGCGCGTGGGGAGACAAAGCTACAGTTGCCATCATGGACGCCTGTTGGGCCCGCTTCGTCCGCGTCACCGACTCCATCCAGCAGGTATGGTGCTCGTTGTCCCTCATCTGGCTGCAGTTCATCCGCGACCTTATTCACGGTCGTCTGGACAAACACGACACACGGAAGTCAGCTCTCCAAGCCCTCAATCTTCGACGCTTTAAGAAGGAGCAACTCCTGGCGTACGTCAACCGATGTATTACGTACTACGAGGCCGCACGCGTGACCGGCGTGATCATCTGCGACGGGAACCAGATTGAGGACTTGGGCCGCATGCTAACCCCGATGGAACGTGACCGATGGAATCAGCAAGCAGACCAAGTCATGCTTACCTACGGCGCCGGCTGGCCGCGCAACCTGGATGACCTCCTCCCTTGGGCCAGGACCCTTAACCCCAACGTCATGCAAGATTACCTTCTGGGGATGGAGATCCCGGTGACCGTCCGCACCGACACCAACGATCCATCTACGCGCAAGCGGGACTTTACTCGCCAAGGACAACCATCCACCCGTACTGACCGTCGGTGACTTTAACTGCCGCTGCAAGCAAAGACAGCCACGGAGAATGCCAACCCCAACCGCCCTTCTCGACAAAAGCGCAAGGCCGACGCCATGGCTATGGCCCAGACTGCTCCCTCACAGACATCGACTCGCCCTGACAAGCGTACGCGTCTGAAGACGACCCATCCGGTCATGAAGGAACACCTGAACAAGAAGAGGCCGGCACCGCGACAGCACCTCACGGGAGCCAACGCTGTGGTGATCCCTTCGAAGAAGACGTCTATGTCCACAACTAAGACTGAACCACCGGGTAGACCGACGAATCAGACCAAACGTAAGCCATTTACGGGTATTTCCTGCGCCTACTGCAAGGAGCACAACAACTTTTTGAAAAAGGACCAACTACCCAGACATTCGTTCGAGGAATGCAAGCTTCGTCAACAGCGTTGTCAAGACGAAAAGAAACACTGCGACTGGAAGCCACCAGCGGCCGCTTCTCGCAACACTGCGCGCGCTTTTCACATGACTACCCGGTCCCGCTCTCCGTTGGTGCCAACGCCCCCGCCTCTACGGATTGCGACAATCCCGACAGTGGTCACTGGATGTGTTTGGGTCGCCAAACACCCTCTCAACCACCCGTTTATTGGTAAGACCACGTGTACCTTGGATTCAGCCTGCAACTGTAAAGGCGTCGCCCGCCTATCATGGGTTATGCAGCACGGCTTCACCATTCGGAAGTTGCCCCCTATGGAAGCACGCTCATCCGTCGGCATCGACGCAGTACTCACCGATGGCATCGAACTCTTTGTCTCTGCCAATCCAACGTCGCCGCTCCATGCGATTACGATCTATGTGTCGACCCATCTCCCCGACCGCGTCGATCTACTCTTTGCCAACGAGGTGGCTGCACAGATCAACTTGTCCATCGACGAGGCCCAGAGGGTCAAGCCAACCGACTATATCCCTCTTAAGCCTAAGGCAAGACAGATTGTCTATGAGACGGATCCGGAGTTTCATCTTTTTGACAAGCCACTTCAAGTGGGCGATCGTCAACTAGCTACCATCAGCTACGACTTTCGTCCGGAGATTTTGGCCGACACGACTTCGTACCCGATTTCCAAGATCGAACGAATCTTCAATAACCGTGTTAGTACACAACCTTCGGGCTCTTACGATCTCCTGTCAACCTCGCAAGCTCACCTCTATGGCCGCACAGTCAACCTCTTCATGTCCGACAGAAAAAGACAAGGCAACAGAGGTGAGAAGAAACCGCCAGAGGACGAGAAATCGCTGACAGCAGAGGAAGACGAAGAGCCGGAAGAGGTAGAAGAAGAAGAGCAAGTCGACAAGAACGATTCTACCTACGTCCCCACCGACGAGGACGAAGATGAAGACGAAGTCCACTACCACTCTAATCCCTCAGTTAAAAACCCTAACTCCGCCATTTCTAAACAAACCCGTCATCAGGAACGTAAAGCTGACGCCTCCAAACGACAGAAGACGTCTCCTGGTCCGGGAACCCCATCGGAAAGTGGCTCCAAACAAACATCCCCGGAAACAGAGGTCGCTTCAAGCCCCGACATGGATATGGCTGGTCAACTTACACAACAGGACCGCGACAACGACAGTGTCACCCTAGCCTGGTCGTTTTTCCGACAGTCACAGGCCGATCCAAGACGCAGCCCTGCTGCACAATCCCTCGCTTTCGGACAAGCATCGTCATCATCGTCGTCGATGGCGGCATCATCATCATCTATGGCGGCCTCGTCATCATCGATAGCAACTTTGTCGTCCGCACCGGCCGCACTGCCATCTGCATCGGCCTCTGGTCCCCCACCGGCCCCTGCACACTCAATCCCACGACAGCTTCAGAAAGCACTGGAAAATCCTCCATCGTCCCCGGTTCCAGCTGTACCCTTGGCATCTGATAGTCGACGTGTGACACGGAGCTCTTTTGGCAAACAGGAACGGTCCCCTTGTGGCCGATCTCCCCCGGTGTCTTCGCCACCGCCCCGCGCCAACCGGCAGTCTGCTCGTCGACTCCACGGACTGAGCGAGGAATATAAACAGGCACTTTGCTCGTCTAGTAGTTCATCGTCCTCGTCCAGCAGCTCATCGTCATCGTCATCGTCTAGCAGCTCGCTTTCACAGGCCGGTAGTCCAGCAGCGCTAGCCCCACCCCCGGCGTCTCGAGCTCAATCCCCATTGGCAAGCTCTTTAACGGCTACGTACTCTCTTAGCCCGCTTGACAACTTCAAGACTCGGACCCCATCATGGAAGGACCTCCGCAGTATTGGAGATCCGCGTGATCTACGAAAAAGGGACACGTCGACACCAAAACCACCGACACCGGTATCCCCTCAACCTGAACGATTCATATCAGTCCTCCCATGGCCACCTGCGCCTTGTTGTGGTTTCACCGGCTTCATTCGAGCCCCGGGTGACCGACTGTATGAAGAAACTAAATTCGTCGGATCTCCAGGTACGGATCCAACACTCTACATAGCTTGGGATATTTACGCCACCTATTTTCCAATATTGGCGATGACAATGTTTCCTGGCACGCACCCCCGGTGCAGACACCTTGGCTGCTGGATCCCCACACACTTCACCACTTGCCAGGGCCTATGGCCTGACAATACGGTCGCGCAAAACAACATTCCACGCGTAGAACGCCACATGGTTGAGTCAACCGCAACTAGGGATGGTACCTACCATCTTACAACTAATGTTTACCCGCCTACCTTTACATGAGTTGAGAATTGGCTCATCCCATCGGTGGATTTCAACTTTTTTGCCGACGTTCCACTCCTTACCCGTATCTTCACCCCATGGGCCGCCATCTCTTCCTCTGGTCAACACGTACGAGCGAGAGCAATACCAACTTGCACATGGAACCACGACACTGGTACTGGACGACCCGCTGGTCCTTCCCACGCCATGAGTCTTTCGATCAGGCTATCATGGATTTCCATCGACACCACCCCACTCTATTGATGCAGTACTATTGGCCCCCGCGCAATTCTGCACATGAAATGGATCCTCGAACCATTCGGGACTTCACCCATGGCCTTGCTCTCGTCTCAGACGGTGACGAACCCTCGGGGTTATCAACACTGAAGCCATGTTTGTTCCGCGCTAGTGACCCATCGGCCCCTAAGATGACTCGTCGCGGCACAGGCCGACTTTCAAAGTCTAGGTTGGAGGGAATTCTCAACATCCAGGAAGGTGCTGCCCAAACTTCTCAGTTTGGTTTTCGAGTTTGGGTGCCAACCCGACACTTTTAGTATATGATCCGTTTGATGACGGAGGCTGTTGACTTGAAGCAACTTGAAAACTTTGTGTTACCGAGACCAAAATATTTAATAATATAATAACTATCTAACGACTTGTAGAATGAGGAATACCTAACATAGAAGGGACTCCGTACTCTCCAAGCCAAGGATAACCGAACAGACCGGAACATCGGGTAATGCCATTATATACCGGGTGGGCCGGCATAATCCCCTCTACCCCTCGAGCGGGCCCTCGTCAGGATGCGCGAGAAGTCAAGTTACGATCAGCCGATCCAAACCGGGATAAAATGTGACAAATTATCACGAGTGACGGTCAATGACCAGACCCCATGTCCTCGGATAAAATTGCACCCCCGTGTCGACCTAAATTCACTCATCATCCCTCCCACCTAGTGTGGGACTATACTAGCCCCGGATAAATATTAATACTTCCGTTTCCACCGGAGTAAAATCCGTTGAATTCCGTTACCCATACCTTCGGCCCCATCGGCCCCCCAAAAGGGTTTTGTACGAATTCCTTCGTATAAAAACTGCCGCTTTATGACTGTGGCTGCCTCACATTACCCTCTGCTGCCTTATACAGATATGCCTATGTTTGACATGAGCCCTCTCATGTGAAACTGCCGACTTGTGAAAATTGCCAATGAATCGGTTGGTAATTTGAAGAAGTGACCGCCTTATCCAATCGACCCCCGTCAGAATAAGAAAATTACCAATGAATCGGTTGGTAATTTGAAGGAGTGACCGCCTTATCCAATCGACCCCCGTCAGAATAAGAAAATTGCCAATGAATGGGTTGGTAATTTGAAGGAGTGACCGCCTTATCCAATCGACCCCCGTCAGAAGAAATTTTTATGAACTTATGGCCCCAGGTGACGTTGTAGTCCCGGTCGTGCCGCCCAGAAGTGACCGAAAACGTCGCTGAGAGAAGGCCCCCCCCAAGCCTTTGATTTCCCCCCATCGCCGTTCCCCTGGCGTCAGCACTCCATGCTTGACACGATCCCAAGTACCAATTATAGACCTACCCATCTATCCATCCAATTCCCCCGTTTGTTATCCCCCTTTTGTCCCCCTGTCTTCAGGTCGTCCCGTTGTTGCCCCGTATCGTCCCCTTGTTGATCCTTCCCCCTCCGATTCCTTTCCTTAACCCTCTTATACACTATCCATATCTATTACTATCCGAGTCACCTATAATCTATCCAATTCTATTACTATCCATCCTATATTCTATCCAACCTATAATCTATCCCATTCTACTACTATCCGTCCTATAATCTATCCCCTCTCCCCTATTCCGCCATCCCACATTCCGTCTTCCTCGTTGCCCCCCCCCCCCCCCCGTGCCCGTGTTGCTATCCACGCATATATATATCCCGATCCGCATGCCGAGCGGTAAGTGTTTTCCAGTCGGCGTTCCGCCGTCTTCGCGTCCCTGCGCGGCAAAATAAAAATAGATTCCATGAGTGGCACATTCCGAGTGCACCGTGGCCTTGCTCGCCATATGGGCTCTTGCCCTTCCGCGGTACCTGTGGGTGTATTTGTATTACCCCTCCCTTCTCCTCTTCTTCATCATTCTTCATCTTTCTTTTCATCTTCTCAGTCTTTCCCGTCATCCTTTTTCCGTTCGTACCCCGTACGCTTACACTTTGTCAAGCCACCGCAGGCTGCGGGTGAATATCAATAAGTGAGCGTGAGGGTGATCAGTCAGTCAGCGTCATTGACCTCGCTCCCCGGCGGGTTGAAAATTATGATCCTCCAAAGGCTTATAAGCCTGTCATCGCGTCCCTGCGCAGAAAGGAATTGTATCGTCGCGCCCTGCGCGAGATAAGACTATCCGTCATCGCGCCCTGCGCGGAAATCCCAACATCCTCCGAGACAGGTAGAAGTAATTAATTTTGTCGTGTAATTTCATCATGTGTTCGTCTTCGCACATGAAAGAATACAATTAGTGTCATGGCCCTTGCATATGTGTGTCATGCATTTTTCATGTGCTGTCGATAACCAGCACATGGAAGTTCACTATTAGTATCGTGGTTTCTGTACCTAGCCCATCATTTTCCAAAAGGTTGATTTTTCCGATTCCCGTTCAGACGATGACGTCCGTGCCCCCGCGCTCCTGCGCGTACCAAGTGTATACCATACACTTTAGGATCAAGCGATGCACTGGTATCCTCAGCCGCTTCCCCCGGGCGCACCACTCCTGTTTCGGTCATCTTCTTATCTTTTCCTTCTTCTCTTTCTCACTCACTTAGAATCTCGTCTCTCTTTCTTCCTTTCTTTCTCTCTCTCCCTCTCATCTCCTTCCCCTCCTCGTCCTCCGCTCCGGCCCCGAGGGACGCTTCCTTCCCCTCGATCCCACCTTTGCCGGTGGTGCCCCGATAATCTCAAAGGGCCAGCCTCTCTCCTCCACCTCATCCCATATGAAAGTGGGGATTCGTCGCTCTTCCGTGAGGTCAAAGGTATGTCCAGAACCTCCTAGGTCGTGATTGTACCGTATAGGGCGTGTGGTCCTTGTCATCCAACTGGATGCTGACATCCCAAGTCTCCCGTTTCTGCCCCCAGTTCTCCAGAAAAACTGGACTGAACCGACTGTCCTTTTCCATGTTAGTCCCATCATCGCTCCTCCAGAACTGCATTACTGGGACAATGCCCGCCGCCGCCTTGGACCTCGTACGTCCTCCGACCCTCAATATCCGCATGACATAGAAGTCATCCAGCGTATCATCCGAGACATCTCTGTCCGCCGGTCGCATCAAATAATACTTGCTGACTCTCCAGCGGATTTTATCTATCTTGGTCGGGTCGTCCAACCACTTCTCTGACTGTGGACGCGATCCACCTCCGTCCCCTCCCTCTGGTGGTCGCTGCTTCTCCTTCCCCTCTCTCCCCTCCTCCTTTGTTTCCTGTCGTAGCACTCCCTCCAAGCCCCCCTGCTCCTCCTTCCGCTCCTTAGTTTCCTCCTTGCCGTTGACGCTTTCGCCTTCCTGGCGCTGTCTCCTGGATCCCCGTTCGTGAGAGCCCGTTTCCAGCTCCGTAATTGCATCCCAAAATCTTTGTTTCTCCTCCTCTTCCGGTTCGTACAGGAGCTGGTCCCTCAACCTCGCCAGCTCCTCCGCACGCTGCGAACGAGTAAGCAAAGGTGTCGGGTTGCCCCAGTCATCCGTCGTGCGCGCCAGTGCCTGCGCGTCCGTCTCGTAATCCAATAAAAACGGTGAGAACTTGACCAGCAGTCGTACATGCACGATCTGCTCTTTTGCCGTTCGCTGATGGAGGATTTTGTAGTTGTATGCCGCAGTTTGCTGCACCACCTGATACAGCCCCTGCCACTTTTCGTACAACTTCGCCGACACACCCACCGGGATGCCCGGGACGTACAACAAGACCGTGTCTCCCACGTTGAATTCCACATGTCGGAACTTTTGCTGCCCCTTATCGTCCTTCCTCCTCATAGCAGCCTCGCGCTGCTTCCGGACGATGTGCTCAGCCTCCGCTATTGCCCGCAGGCGGCATGCCATCCATTCCGTCGGGTCATATAAAGCCGTGTCCTTGAAGCGATCCGTAGGTGTGTTCAATACCATTCTATGTACCAGTTGATTCGGGCAAAGCCGCACACTTCCTCCTAAAGACGAGGAGACCAAGTTGTTAACCGCAAACGTAAAAGCCTGCACCGTACATCTTCTGGTTGTTCTGGCAATAGATTTTCAAGGACGCCTTCATCGTCTTGTGCATTCGCTCGATTTTCCCGTTTGCCATTGGGTTGTATGCCGTAACGTAGTTCCATTGAAACCCAAAATATGCACTGAGTTCGTTCGAGAGCCAGTTGATGAACGAACTCCCTCTGTCTGATATGATCTTCCTTGGAACTCCGATCCTGCAGAAAACGTGATCGATCAGAGCCTTAGCGGTCGTTTCCTTGGTCTCGTCCTTAGTGGTACCGTCACGGTGATCACGTAATTCGACGCCCTGTCAATGGCCGTAAGTATGTACTTGAACCCCCCGTCGCCCGCTTCCGGTAGAGGGCCCACCTAGTCGATGTGGATTGTTTCGAAAATGTCGCTCGTGACCTCGTAATGCCCCAGCAAACCCTTGGTTGCGTCATATGGCATCTTGGCCCTCTGGCACGGTGCGCAGCCGTTGATGAATCGTTCCACATCCTTACTCATACTTCCCCAGTAGAACTTCCTTGTCAACGACCACTTCATCCTTTCCAATCCTGAGAAGTTCCTTGTCCTTAAGTACAACAATCAATGACTTCAAACAATTCGTTCTCGGCCGGTTCTGATTTGTGTGGCTTGTGTAATGGCTCATTTGAAAGCTCTTATCAAGAGCTTTCTAATGGGCCATAACACAGGCTGTAGATGCAAATATTGACTGAGATCAAAGCGCTTGAAGTCATTGTTCGTTGTACTTAAGAAATAGGAACTTCTCCTGGATGACTTTGCATGGGACAGTTATGTGCCCCGATCATAATCGCATGCCGTAATGCCGGTGGTACCCACACTGTCCACCTTTCCGGGTTTTCCTTGTGTCTGCCGTCCGTCCCCATATACCAGATCAGCCCATCCGAATACATGTGCGTCTTCAGTTGCCGCTTCACTGCCTCAGTACGCGTTTCCGGCGTCGGGTTCTTCACATGTTGGATCAGTGCCTTGAATTCCTTCGCCTCGCTCGTCAGGCTTCGAAACTTGTCCACCGAAGCAAACTTGATTTGCGTATCCGCCTCCAAGTCCAAAGCCACCCGGCTGGGATGCGTGTTCTCCAACACCGTCACGTCCTCCTGTTCCGGTAACAGTTGTTCCACGTCTGCCCTAGGGCTGACCACTACATTGCCGACCATTGGCAACTGCCGCCATGGAAACCTTGGCGTTTCCATCTCCTCCGTCTCCCTTTCCGCGTGCAACGCCGCGTCCCACTCGTATTCTTCGAGACTGTCCTTCGCGCATTGGTCCTCGTGTTCCTCACAACACTCTCGTGGTGCCTTACTAGCCGCCTCATACAACCTGAGGTCCCTCTCATGTTCCTGTTTTTCTCCTCCCCCCGACGTACGAAACTTGTACGCTGCCGACACCTCCTCAGCGTATATCATACCGTTCATCGGCTTCTTATCTTCAAAATCTGGTTCACGCTTTAATAATTCTGTTCCAAGTCCATGAATCCCCATACCGTCAAGACTGCCGCCGCCGTGGTGAACCTAAATCGCGTCAGGTTCATCCCTTTCCGCTTCTCCCCATCCCATATCGGTTTGACCGTGAACACCTCTGGCGCCTGGTGTTGTTGTTGTTCCACCTCCGTCTTCCCCCGTGATCCCTCACCCTCTGCCGTGCCCGCAGACCGAGACTGGTGATCCGCTAAAAAATTATCCTTTCCCTTGATATACTCTATCTGGAAGTCATATTCCGACAACTCCTGTTGCCACCGCGCTAACCGTCGCGTATGGTCCTGTGACATCAACCACTGCAGGTTGTTGTGATCCGTTCTCACTCTCGTTTCCTTCGCCCCCCATAAATATTCCCGCAGCCGTTTGAAGCCCCAGACAATAGCCAATGCCTCCCGTTGTCTGGTGCAGTATTGCCTTTCCGCACTCGACATCCGTCGGCTAAGAAACATTACCGGTCGCAATCGCCCCTTTTCGTCCGCTTGCTGAAGCACTCCTCCTATCGCGTAGGCCGACGCGTCCGTATCCAGAATAAAGGGTGCCTCAAAGTCCGGCAGCCTCAGAACAGTTCCATCTTCCGTTAACGGATCCTTCAGAATCGTCTCCCGCAAATCATTTATCGCTTCCAAGACCTCCTGTCCCCACTCCTTCGAGTTCGCCCAGTCCCCTTTGAATTCCTTCATGTGTCTCCGTATGGGCTCCGCCCGATTAGCAAAGTTCGGGATAAACTCCCCGTAATACTGTGCCAACGACACGAACGAATGTAGATCGGATTTGTTCTGCGGTATTGGCATGTCCGCCAGTGCCTCTCGTTTCTTAGCCGCGATGGTGCACGTGCCATTCTCAATGTCGTACCCCAGATATTGGATCCGTTTTGCATGAAGTGGCACTTCTTGGCATTAAGCCGGAAACCGAACTCCTTAATCCGCCGCATGATATCCCTGAGATGTTCCATATGCTCTTCCACCGAGTTAGAGTATATAATGACATCATCCAAGTATGCAAAGGCATACGTTGACGTGTCGCCATGTTTGAAGGCAAATTCCTCGTCCCGAAATTTGTGTCCCAACATCTCGGTCATCGCCTTCTGGAAGATTCCAGGTGCCACCTTGAGCCCCATCGGCAAAACCTTCCAGACATATGTCGTCATGCCCAGCATGAATGCCGTGAGGTATCGGCTTTCCTCCGCCAATTGAATTTGCCAAAACCCGCTTTTCAGATCCAGAGTGGAATATATTTTTGCCTTCCGCAATACTTCCACCCCTCGCCGCACATCCGGCACCGGCGTTTCGATCTTCTTTATGATCTGATGGATCTTCCAGTAGTTTATGCACATCCGCAATGTGCCATCTGGCTTCGGCGCCATCCGCACCGGCGAGGAGTATTCTGACAACCGCTCCTCTATCAGCCCCTTCTCCAACAATTCCGCCTTCATCTCCCTGGCAATCCTATCCTCGTGATAGCTGAGTCGAGAAGGCCGTCCTATTCCTGGTACCTCCTGCCCCATCTTTCTATAGAACCTTGCAGTGTGGTGCTTGACCGAACCTCCCTCCAATGGTCCAAACACTTCCATGTGTTGATCCGTCATCGCCAAGATGTCCTCCTTGGACTTTTCACCTCCCTGCCACTGCTTTGCCTGTTCCCGCAAGGCCGCCCGAGCCTTATCTGTTTCCTCCTTGATTTGTTCATCCGTCGCCTTGCCCGCTATGTCGTCTACCGTGGCTTCTGCACCATCCTCCTCGAATTCCTCCCGAGACCGGTATAAAGTAGGCGTCTGTCTCTCCTGATCCGCGTACCTTGCCAGTTGATCGATCATCATAGCATATTGTATCGCATGCGTCCGATGATATACCCCCGAAATGTGTGTAAATGCCTCGTCTCAGATCGCCGCCAGATCCCGGTCAAGAAGCTCCTCCCGATACTTCCTTGCCGCCTTCCGCGAACCCAATCGACACGCTATAACGAGCTTTTGTGTCCGACTCGGTATAGGGATTGGATCCTGGACCAGGAAATCCTCCATATCGTACCACCACATTTCCGTCCGCCTGCCCACCGGCAGTACTATTGTAAAATCCCCGTGAGAAATCAGATTCTTCAAGGCTTTCTTTATTCCCGCCACCGAATCAACCATAATGGGATCGTCCCCTCACTTAATATCCTTGAGGAACTCGATAATTCCCGTCTTTGCCTGACTCGGCTTTGCCACGTTACATACCACGTACTGTGCCATCGGCAACGTCCTGCCATCCATTTCTTTGTGTTGGTCTCCTAAATTACGACAGTGTATCGGGAAACCGTCCGTGGCCAATCTCCGTTGTTCTCTCAAGTGTTCCAGCCGCATGTCGCACAATGCCACTATCTGATTTGGCGTCCATTCGTCCTCCGATTCGCTCTCCTCATCCGTTGTCTTAGGATCCCCCACCGCAAAAACCGCATGCTGCCTCGTCGGCCGCTGCCTCTTCCGACATTACGACTTTCACTGCCGCAAAACTACCAGCCGTCCATTCCCCCTCATTGCCTTGAGAGTGGTCATCTGTCGACAATTGCACCATCTTGTGTACCGGTGCGTTTTCATCCGCCCCATATCGCACCGTATACCCCGCACAGTCAATGTACGTGCGCATTCGTCTGAGCGCGTCCAAGCTCCACAACAAGCCCCCCGTATATGCTGGTACGACCCAAAATTTGTGGATGTAGACCAAGCCCTCGGAGAGCCGAAACGTCAGCAACATCGTACCCGTGACCGGTGTCGATCCCGACACTCCACTCACCCATCCCTGCGTACGTCGCAGTGCCTGCTGATACCACCGCTGTCCCCCATATTTGTCCTGAAAGTGCTTCCCCATGACACTGATCGCCGCCATCGTATCATTGCCAATGACCTCCTCCCCGCCCAACTCGTCAATTTCCACCTTCGTGTAGGCTAAAGGGAAATCAGCTCTTTTAATTGAATTAAGCATTCTCCTAGGACTCATAGAATCCGCGCGTTCCGCGATCTTTTGGTATGTCTGGAGGATATGTCGGTTCCGCTCCCGTTCCTTCCCCTCCATCGAGTCCCCTTTTCCTTTCCGACCCCTGGTCGATATCCTTATTTATGTTCTCTCTCCTCTGATCCCCTATTTCCCGCTTCTCTCCCTTATCTTCCTTATTCCCTATTTCCCCCTGAGCTCCCTTATCGCCCTTATCGTCTATAGTTCCGTTGTCCTTATCCTCTGTTCTCCCCCGTTTTTCTCCCATTCCATCCCCACGAGTCCGCTCCTCTGCCTTCTGCCGTTTGTCGTGTGCCCTACCCTCTCTCTCCCTCTGTTGCTCTTATCCGTTTTCTGGTCATTCCCCAGTCAGATCTATAGACTGTCGTTCTCCTTTGCCATCCCCCCTGGATGGGCTGCCGTATCCCGCTCCATCTACCCGCCGGAGCAGCAATGAATGCGTTCCTGACTGCCGTCTTCGTTCCCCTATCAGCCATCAATTCCCGCCGCATACCCTTATATTCCGTATTGATATGTTTTCCACCTGTTTTGCCTTCCCCCGTGATCACGACGTCATCTTTATCCTCACGCCGTCGCGGTCGCGCCTCTTCCTCCCTCGGCGTCCGTTCCTGTTCAAATATGCAGTGTTTCCGTTCATGTTTTTGTTCCATTTCCTCCACGGATATTATCCTACCCGATGGCGTGGGTGTGCCCCCTCCCGCCGCTGCCTGTCGCTCCGGTAAACCCGCCGTCGCCCTGAAATCAATGCCTGTCGATCCGGGTGCACATACGGGAAACTGTTGCCTGTTCCTTTGCTCCCTTCACCCCCTTCCTTTCCTTCCCTTCCACCTTCTCTCCCTTATCCTGTACCTCTGAGGCCACCCCCGGCCCTGTTGCCGCCGATCGTTGTGCGCCCCCTCGACCTCTCTCTCGACCACCGCCACGTCCTCCGCCACCTCCGCCTCGTTGCCGTAACCCCGCCGCGGACAAGTACGATCCTCGATCCTTACGTTTCCATCCGTATTTCTTGATGTTCTCGGTGTTGAACCGTTCCAACTCCTCTAGTTCGTGCGGGTGAAACAGGTCCTCTAATCCTCCCAGCTGCCACATACCGTGTCGAATCGCCTCCTTCAGTTCCCGTATAGCCGCGTTCTGCTCCTCCCGCGAGACTTTATCCATTTTGTCGTGATACAATGTATCGTCATCGTGTATGCAACATACGCCCCTGAGGCGTAAGAACCATATCCCGATCTGCCAGTAGCACGATTTATGCCAGTGGCTGTTCTCCTTCAGCGCCCTTCGCTCATATTTCGGGACTCCCGGTGCATTGCTGAGTCGATCGTCCGAGGGATAATATATCTTGCCTCGCCCGGCTTCAACTCCCGATTCCTTGCCGCGTTCATGTAAAAAGACGGATCCATCACATTTGGTCCGGATCCTTTCTGCCTAAACCCTCCCGCTCCATGTTCCGCGTTTACCTCCGCCGGCCGAGTATATGGATGCGGGCGACGATCCCCCCTGTGAGACCCCGGCCTCGTTCTCCCTCCGCCGAAATCCCTTGTGCCACGTTGTTGTCTGCCCCCGCCCTGTTGGCCCCTTGTACTGCCGCCACCTCCACCGGTCTGCCGTCCTCCTTGTTGCTGCCGAATTGGTGCCTTTGGCATCTTCGCCAGAATCGCTGGATCCATCAACAGCATCTTTATTGCCTTGACGTCTTCGTGATCCATCGCCCAAGCCACCGGGTTGGTTTTGCCTTGCCATTTCTGCCATTTGTCCTTGTTCTCATTAGGTAGCGTTGGTAGTCTCAAGCCCGCGTTCAGCATCTCCGTCACCACGTTCTTGGTCGCCTGTTCCCTTCATAGGCCATGCCCCAAGATTAGCGGGTATACCTTCCGCTCGTCGTTGATCAGGCACGTGTCCATGACTGCTTGGAATAAGGCAGGTAGGGTCACGCGGGCCCTGATCTTATCCTGGATCACCCCCCGAACCGTTTCCAATTCCTCATCCGCATCGGTGTGCCACGAACCCAAAAACCGTGCCGAAGACATAATGGATCACATCCACCAACTGCCAGTGCGTTCTCACCGCATTGCCCTTGACTTCCTTGTCGAAGATGTCCTCCCACGTCTGCTGGTTCGACAACCCCTGATTTGCCCCAGCAATTCCCAAGACGTCCGCCAAGACGAAGCAAATTGATTCCAGATCGTTGCCACTCTGCGCCCCGCGCAGCTGTTTCTTGAACTGTACCGCAAATTGCCGCATCATGTTCATATATCGCCTGTCGTCCCCTTGGCTTTGATCGATTTGGTCGTACCCCCGCTTGGCCAGCTCTGTATTTGCCTTCAACTCTTTTACTATCTTTTCCCTTTTCTCCCATCCACGACGCCAAGTCATCAACCGAATTGAGCATCATGCGCTTGTTCCAATCATGGTATGCCGCAGTGACTTTGCTGTCCTGCTGTCGGATTGCCATTATCAGCCGGTCAATAGCTGCCACCAGTTCCGTCACTTTTGCTTCGGTTATGATTTCCCCGTCGTCCATTATAGGCCGTACTAAGCCGTCAACGCCTTCGACGAGATCTGATCCCTGTGATGTCCCACCGCCACCGCCAAAGCCTCCGCCATTTTGGCCAACACTCCCGTCTTGATCCCTGGCCCCCAATGTGGCTTGCCTGCTGGTAGCTTCCATTCGTTCCACGCGTAGATGTCGTCCTTAATTCCCCCTTCATCAGGTCCGTCCGTCCAAATTTTGAGCGAGTTCCTACTCAGCTGTGAGTAAATCTCGATAGCCGTCGGGCTCGCCTGCAACATCTGGAGGAAATGGTCGGACATAATCGGAGGATTCCGCGCATACATCAAAGGAGCCGCCGGCGCCGCCCCCGCCTTTTCCTCCCCTCGTCCACTCGCATAGGCGAGGGTCCCGCTTTCTTGCGTGGCGTAAGCCTGATCGGTAGTACCGGTGGCAGTACCCCGCCTTGCGCCTCGTCTGCCATTCGTCGCCACTAACGTAGAAGGGAGAAATTGATAATAACAGAACCCAAACCCATACACACATGTCCCTCTTCAAATATGATCCCCATTATCCTGTCCACATCCCTTTCGGTATCCAGGCATTGCCCGCCTCTAGCCTTCCGAGTCCTCTCTCCCTCTTTCCTATGTATCCGTCCTCTTTTCCTCACTGATTTGTTTTCGTTTCCCCTCCCGTTTGTTACATGCTGAATTGTTCCAGCACGTCCCTATCTAACTCTTCCATCCATTCCATCATCTCCTCCGCTGTCTCCCGTTGGTCCCAAGACCCCCTATTTCCTTCGCGGTTAGACCTCTCCTCCTCTTCTTCATCCGTTGTCTCTTCCTCCATATCCTCCTTCGCTTCCTTCTCCCACTTCATTGCCAACTCCTGTATGTGTCTTATCTCCATTTTTGCCCCCAAGGCCATCATCCATTTCTTCGTCTCCTCCGACTGCCACTCATTGTCCTCTACACTCCCCTGCGTCTGTTCCTTAGTCCATCTCATCCTCAACCGATTACAAACTGTTTCCATTGTGCAGGATGTTCGTCATGCCATTTGGCCTCCCAAGCCTTAGCCTCTGCCACTGTGCCCGTAAGCGCAGTTTCCACCGACAAAATAACGTCTTGTATCATGTCTCCCAGCCTCCTTTCCACCTCTTGAATTCGTGCATACTGTCCCCGCGCCTCCTCTGATTCCTTGAAATGTTTCCAACAAGGCTCCCTCATCTCGACCGGCATCGTACTCGTTCTCTTCTCCCATCTCTTCCTTATAATTTCCCATCTTGCCTCCTCCACCACCTCCTTATGACGTTGTGCCCGTTCCTGTCCCTGTTCCCATGCCTGGGCCAGTGCTATAACTTGACTCCCCGAGTCATGATCTGAGTCCTTTCTTATCTCTTGTTCCACCACCAACTCTCCCTCTATCTCCTCGTCTTCCACCTTCCTCCTCACCTCCCTCGCCATCTTCAATTCCTGTGTCACCCTTTCCACCTCCTCATCCACTGCCATCTCATCCATTTGAGTGTGACTTGTTGCCTCTCTTCCCAGCTCAAAGTCCGTCCTCCCTGCTGCCCTCTCTTTCTTGTCCTTTTGTGTCCACTTTCCTCTGTCCACCCGCAACTGTTTAAGCCACTCCTGTGTCTCTTCACTGTCCCAATCGTTGCCCGGTGCATGATTCTCCACCTCTCGATTATTCCTCGCATTCGCAATGGTTCGACGAACAGTGTCCAACTGTCCTCTCCTCGTCCTTGGAGAGTCTGCAACCATTTCTTAGCATGTGCCGCCTTCCCCGTGGCGCAAGCCCAAGCCGTATGTACCCTCTCCGCTACCCATTTCTCCCCCGCCTTCGTCAACAAGGCCAGAAAAACATATTTGTCCCTCGCCTCCTCCGACTTGGCGAATTGTTTCCGTAAACCCTCTCGCTCTCTAAACCACCGCCATCTTAACTCCCATAGTTTCCTGATTGCCATCCACCTTTTATCCCCCGTTATCCGTTCCGTGTGCAAAATTGCCTCCACCCGTTCACTCCAATCTTCACCCATCTCCTCTATGAACTGCCGTGCCTCCTCATCCACCTTATATTCCATCCCCCTAATCCGTCCCCACTGCTGGTCCCCCTCCGTCAGCTCCAACCTTAGTTCCCGTTTGCCCATCCTCTGACGTGTGTCCCAACGTAGAAGTGACAAGTGTTGTGTCTTGTGCTTGTTGTTGGTCCCCCACTCTCCTTTTTTTCCGTCTCCTCTCCTCTTTCCTGTCTTCCCTTTCCATTTTCCTCCATTCCTCCTTTCTTTGGAAATCCTCCCAAGCCACCATTGCTCCCACATACTCCCTTTCTGCCTTTTGGAGGTCCGATTCCGTAAAGTAAGGATCTCCCATGCGAACCCACTTCTGCATCAGAAAGTAATGTCTTTCGTGCCTACTAGCCCAAGATGCCAGCGTCTTTCCATACCCACAATCCTTCTGTTCCTCCGTCTCCTCACTCGTTTCTCCGCTGTCCTCCTTCTCCTCGTCAGATATTTCCTTTTCGGACTTGCCCCCTAACGTAGATAAGTATGTAGCATATCTCCTCATGTCACTCATTCCTCCTTTAGCCTTCTTTGAAGGTTGCTCCTCCTCCTTGTCCATTCCACTTTCCTTTTAAAATTTCCCGTTTCTCTTTCTCCCATGTTGCCCTTGCCTCCATAAATTGTGCTTTGTCTTTCTCCCAGGCTGCCCTGGCCTCCTTATATTGCCCCCGAACCATCCTCCTCTCTTGGTTCCACTCATAACGTGCTCGTCTCACCCTAGCCACATCCTCTAACGCCTTCCTCGTGACGTCTGCCTGCCCCATCAACCGACTTGTCCTCTCCGCCTCCTGTCGACATATTTCCCCTTGGTCTATCCACTTCCGCATCTCCTCTCGCAACATCCTATACTCCCGTGTGGCCTCAGCCACATGCTTATAGATATCCTTCCCTATTCTTATTTCCCCCTTTTCCCACATCCCCTTTTCCCCTTCCTCGTTCTCCTCCTCCCACGCCTTACTCCAAGGGTCTGTCTGCCCCTTCCCCCCCTTGTCCGCAGCCTTTTCCTCTTTGCCTGTTTCCTTTTTCTCCATGGTGACCTAACGTAGATATGATATCCTGTATAGCCTATCCCTTTCCCTTCCTCATTTCCACATGCCTCGTTCCCTCTGAGCTTCCCCACCCTACGCGCTCAGTGCGAAAAAGGAAAATAAGGACTTGAAGGGTACTGATAATATATTATGGCCGATATGGGCAGTATTCCATCTTCTGCAAAAAGCCCTAAAACCCCCTTGAAAAGGCTCCCCTTTTTCGTCTCCACTGTCCCTGAAGGATGCCACCCGCAAAAGGCGTGGTTTTCCACTTGGAATTCTGTGCCATGATGTCTTCCTTGTTTTTGTCTTGTTTTGTCAAGCCCCTTGCGTTTCTTTCCAAACCAACTCCACCATTTGTTTCCCCTATGTTCCCTTTGTGGTTTCCGCCACTTCCCATCCTTCAATTCCATCTGACAATGAGCATAAATCCTCCCATGTCAGCCATCCACCACGTCGTCTGACTGCCTCCCTCCGACCGTCTTCCCCGTTTTGAATCCTTCTAGATAAACCCCTTTATACACCATGCCATATCATTGTTCGTCCCTCCAAGCCTTCGAATCCGTGCTGTATTCCCCCTTGTGGTATGTTTCCCATGTCCTGGTCCCTCCGACCTACCATCCTCCTCTGACATCCGTGAGAACCACCCACCTTCCATACCATTCCTGTGCCTCTGTTCCAGCACTCATTGTGAGAAAACATG
This sequence comes from Paulinella micropora, assembly GCA_019918135.1. Lineage (NCBI taxonomy): Eukaryota > Cercozoa > Imbricatea > Euglyphida > Paulinellidae > Paulinella > Paulinella micropora. Next base: position 62,876 of record WBZZ01003076.1, on the reverse strand, counting down.
TTATCCTGCCTTCATCATCCACAGTAAACATAGAACCAACGTTTGCATAAAGATTTCCATTCCATTTATGAGTGACGTGTCCCGTGTGTTGTATTCCTTGTGACTTCTGAGCACAGCAACCCCTGCTCATTGCTCAACAAGCTCGAAAACACACACTAGATCCATCGAACGTAATCTCCCAACATATATGCATATAAATGCAACCATATTCCAACATAAATTCCGAGTTCTCATGTGAAAAACGACTTCCCGCCATGTGATGTATATGAGTCAAACATAGCAACCCTTGTTCCATGTGAAAAACGACTTCCCGCCATGTGATGTATATGAGTCAAACATAGCAACCCTTGTTCCCCCGAAAAACCACACCAGAACCCAAAGACAATCCAAGAAATGCATGCCCCATGCATAGATCCATCCATAAACAACCAAAACTTGAACCATCAACAACCATCAAGTTCCATACCAAGAAACCATGTCGCAACTTCGAATCTGTGCCGATTTTCTCAAGTCATAGAAGACCCAAAAATTTCCGAGGAACGAGGAAAATTTCCTACCCCGTAAACTGTGTTTTTATTAGCGACTCCAATGTTACCGAGACCAAAATATTTAGTAATATAATGACTATCTAACGACTTGTAGAATGAGGAATACTTAACTTAGAACGGACTCCGTACTCTCCAAGCCAAGGATAACCGAAAAGACCGGAACATCGGGTAATGCCATTAATATTATATACCGGGTGGGCCGGCATATTTGTGACAACTTCACTGCCAGTCGAGACTCACAATCTACGATTCACACTCGATCGTAAGTTGCATTCTGTTAGACTACTGTTATTAATAAAGCAATCTATGATAGCAACTACACTCTCAACATACAACAACAACTTTAATGAGAAAAGGCGCCAACAGACGCGCCACGTAACTTGACTGGCCGGATCATAAGTAATGGCTCTAACGACACCGTTACTCCGATACGGCCGGTCCATATCTATTAATTAATTATTAGTTCCAACACTCCCTCTGGAACAAAGTAAACTAATATTAAGTTACTGCCGTTCCTAATTAAGTTACGTCTCCTATTACTATTTTGTGAAACATTAGAAAACACAAACTCACAACATATTCTCTTACCCTCACTCTCTCCGAGAAGTAATGTTGGGGTTGGCTACCCTCCTATCCACAGCGAGTACGTATCGACTAGAGTACGTACATGGCACCGGACCTGTGGTATATTCGGGCCTACCCAACGAGAAGAAGATTAACTCTCTACTCTCCCTATCTCGCAAATGAGTAAGAGAAGTATGCGATAATAATTACATACATATGGATAAGAATATAGAGATATGATAATAACTTCAAAAGAAGTAATAACATAACTATGTGATAAATATATGAAAAATATATATGTGTATATATAATGTATATTCACATATGATCATAATATTAAAACTAAAATTTGGAAGCGCTTCCCGTAAGGGGGTATACAAAAGTAACAAAAGTAATATAATATATATCACAAATATAAATATATGTAATTATCAGCGGGTCTGGGGGTCGGGTAGATACCCGGGGCCTATCAAGACATATAGTCTGATCAATCGCCCTTCGTCTACCACTCCACCCCCAAGTTGGCCTCTTATCGATTTTTATGTATATAATGTGGTTACAAAAAGGCTTATAATATTTACGCAATATAATCTATAAGGTAGTACGTGTTCCCGAGCTTACGCCAGCACGGGAACACGCACATACTTAGCAAGTTTTCGGGGCCCGAATCAACCTTCGTTGCGGCGCTTCTCATCCTCCCCCTCAACTTTGTAAAATTATGCGACTGAATAATTATTACAACTTAACGGGGGGGGGGGGGAGGAAAGAGAAAGGTCAAAGTCCAGGCATCCTCCCTGCTTTCCCGGGTCTCTGACCCGAATCTGCTACCGCGCCTCAAACTACCCGAGGTTGAGGGTCGGCAGCACTTTCGACAGCTCTGGTAACATGGGTCCACCCGCTCAAATCACCTATATCACTCCCCTCGATGTACAGTATGCGAGAAATATAATATACGAGAATTAATACAATCCGCTTATGAGAATATAATTATAAATGATCATAGCGTGGATATTTATGCGGGAAATACCCGGTACTTACAACGCGACTTTAACACCAAACTTTGCGAGAAATTCTTTCACCAACTTCACCGAGATTTGGTCAGCCAGGTAATTGAATTGTTCGTACGTGAAATATATTTTTGGTAAATAAATCCGCGATGTTTTCCTCCGTCAGTACCCGGAACAACTTGACAACTCCCTTCTTAACCAACCTTTCGAGCAGGTGGTACCTGACATCGATATGTTTGGTTCTGGACTCCCCTAGCCCTCTTTCTGAGAGGATGATAGTCCCCTCATTGTCCTCGAACAAGGGGGTGAAACCTCTTATGGGCAAACCGATGTCACGGAGAGACTGTCTTAAAGCAAGCAACTCCCTTACCGCTTCGTTAGCGGATACGGTCTCCGACTCAAGGGTAGATTGGGCTATTACAGTTTGAAGTTTAGAGAACCATGCCACCGGTGCCCCGTTGAAGAGAAAGATGTACCCAGAACGGGACTTCCTTGTAACCTTTTCTCCGGCAAAATCTGAGTCGACGTATCTCACGAGGGGGGTGTTCGTCTATCAGTTTTTCGACATTGGCGATAACGGGGACATTGAAAGCATTGATTTCTGTGGCTTCACATGAGTAAAGCTCAAGTGCCTTTTCTGCGGCTGATGGTCCTTCGGCCGGTCTCAATGAATTGGGGGTTTTGGGGACAAAGAACCCTTCCGTCAACATCTTGACTAGCCTCCTATCACCCCGTTTGAAATATAGGGCTCTCGGGGTCAGCAACCACAGAAACATACGGTGAACCATGGCATAAGATATTGCAGGGGATGGGACTTGTTGTTTTGCAGCTATAGTCAGAGGACAGATCAAGAGAGGTCGAGTGTGAACAGCAAGGAAGATAAGCATGCCAATCAAACATCTAAGGTCGTATTTGAACAAACGGTGACCAACTTTCAGGGGGGCAGGGTTTTCTGAGGTGAAAGGGGTTTTAGCAGGCACCTCCTTCATATAATGTAACTCGTCTAAGATGAGAAGTTCATATTTTCGTTGATGCAGTAAAATCCGTATCTCAGATTGGACAATCTGGATGTTTTTGAATTCAGTGGCCATCCCTAAGTTTTACACCTGAAACCATGCTTCTTCATGCTCTCTACAAGACTTATGTGTTTGGATTCATCAGCGGCATGCTGACCATCATCTACATGAAACGAGAGAAGCTGCGTACTTATGGGGTCCTTGGCATGTTTGATAAAAGAAGCCCGGTCAAGGGAGAAAGTAATAAAAGCTTGCTTTCCGACTAACTCCTTTAACATCAAATCATACCATAATCTTCCCGCCTCAGCATGACCATCAAGGGCCTTCCGGAGGAGCCAAACAAAACCTTCTCTCTCAAAACCCGGGGGGGGGGGGGGTTTACATAGATGTCATAAGGCATTTTGGCATGTAAGTATGCGGTGGTGAAGTCAATTAACCACAGGATTCCGAAGCAGGCAGCATAGGCAATAAGAAGGATAGTACGATGGTGAGCGGTAGGTGAGTATGTGCGCTTGGGATCATATTGCAATCCCGCTTTCAGGAGATCCCCCCTTAGGGTGATTCTAGCTTTATGATATTCGTCGCTCGTTCCTTGTTGCTTAACAGTGTCTATCCATTTTAGAGGAATAATGGGAGTGCCTGACTTCCTCGCCTCGCTCTCCTTTCTCCATTCAAAAGCGTTGAGCTCCTCTTGCTGTCTGACTTCTGTCTCTCTCGCTTGTCTCCTATCTTTCGGCTTCTGGACGACGGGAATTCCGCAATTTGCTCGGTGGCCAGGCAATAATTGATTCTCTCTTCTTTCGCACAGACGGAGATATGTTTATTTCTGGTTCTCTCGTGGATTACGTTCTCCTGAGAAATGTTTCCTTGCTCATAAGACCTCCATCCCGGGGGACGTTTGTCCTTTTCCGCAGCTATTTTAACTCTCTCTCCCTCGGCATGGCCGAATTCACTGGTTACATTGGGGTCGTGACGTGCCGGTTCGATAATAGCCTGCGGTACAAGAGAAGGGGGGGCTGCTCCCCCTGAGATCTCGTACTTTAAAATCTCAGAATCTATTATCTTCTCCGTAACGCCATCATCAAACTTAACGTGATGGGCTGGGAACCGTTTATTCCTCCTGACAACCGGGCAGTCGGGGCAAGAGTAACTCCCTTCCGCAAAGTAGAATCCCACTTACCTCCATAAGTGGACTTGGCCCACTCTTCCCCGAAAGCTCGTGCCGGGATCTGGACGATTCTCCCAGACAAAATGACTTTAAGTTTAGGTTTTCTCCCCCTCTTTCCCGCTACCCTGACACCTTTCTCCCCCTGATTCATGCTCCCTACATCTCGTGAAGACGGAGTAGGGGGAATGAGATCAGGAAGATTACTGAAATTTTGACTTTTGACATCGTTTTCGTCACTATCGCTAGCAACGATCACCGAATCGTCATCAGTTTCAGGCCCTTTCTGAGGTGTCATGGACGTAACGGGGGCGTTCTCTGTACTTTCACTATTGCTAGCAGCAACTACGGCAGGTGGGGTAAATGTACTATGTGTAGCTACTGGTACGTCAAGGCTAACATTCTCTTTTGGTGGTGTGTTAACTGGGGACAGAACAGCAGAGGGTGTGGTCGATTTCCATCCGACCGAAAACATACCCTCCTCTGCTGTTCCTTCGAGGTCTTTAGAAGCCTCTCGCTTGCCCAGTCTCCATACATCGAACATAACATCCCGGACATTATCGTGTATTATGCGCGCGACGGGATCATAAACATGATAATACCCGGTATTACGTTCGTAACCTAAAAAGATAACTTTCTTTCCTCTCTCGCCTTTCCCCCGCTGAGCCTTAACCTTCATCACTGCAGCACACCCCGTGGGTCGAAGGTGGTGTAGGTATGGCTTCCGGCGGTGAATGACTTCGAAAGGGGACTCACCCTTAAAGGGTCCTTTAGCTATCGGGAGGAGGTTGTTAATATAAGTAGCGTTTCTTTCCATCTCCGTCCAAAACTTTGGAGGGAGTTCAGCATCGCTGAGCATCGCCCTTGCAGGCCCACCATTGGTTTGGTGGGACCTCTCTATCTTTGAGACTGCCTGTTTCTCCGCGGTTGGAGCCTCAATTAAGATAGGTTGATTAACATTAACACACTCCTGAAAGGTATCAATATTATCGACTATACTCTTGGTCACAGGTAATAAATTTGACTTTCCGGTCTGTATGTCTTTCGAAGAAAGCAACGGCCTTAATAAAACACGGAAAAAATTCATTCTTATGACGTAAATAGTAGTCGAGCTCGAAATTTGAAGCGAGACATTTAACAGTGAATTTGTATCGCTTACCATCCCATGAAATCGTATTCCACCATCCTTGTGTGTCCATTGAAATATGAACCCCGGAATGACGTTCAACAATGTGATGGCTTTTGTGAAAATGAGGTGCTTCTTTATCTTATTCCCTAAACAATACTCGCACTTCATAATCCTTTCTCGCCATCCTACCCCTACTATCTTCACCCCCATTTTGTGAGCCATTCTTTCCATAGCTTTCACCCCTCTATGTTTACACATTCGGTGGAAGACGGTGGCGTGTATGTGCTCACTATGTGTGGGTCGGACAACAGGATTCAATGCTTTTGACATTCGGCAACCAACATCGTGTTCTTGAGTTCCTGAGGTGTGCGAACATGCATCATTTGGCATGGCCAAGCAACAAGCCAAACTCTGTGAACAATTCTCACCCTTTTCCGTATCTGTTTCGCAAGACAACGGGACATATGATTTACTGTCGCGACACCCCTCACACAAACATGGGATGTCATTGCAACATACATCATTGTACACGGGAAGGGTTGTTGGTTGTGTAGGACGGCGAGGGGAAAGTCAGAATGTGACGGTAGAGGAAGATGATCCCTCTTTCTCTACTTTCACATTCCGCTTTTCGAGAGGGACTGGTTCGTATCGTTGATTTGGGTCTAGAGGGGGCATTCCCGGGATCAAAGACGAATAGGTTGTTGGGCAAAGATCTGCCCCTAGCTACAATCTGTTTTTCATCGATATGGATTGGGGACTTGAGCACTAGCACTTGGTTGTTTTGATGGACTACCGCCAGTCCTTGCTTCAACCAAGCCGAAGTGGCGACTAAACCGTAACTCAAATGAGGGTTGTATGTCGTGTGTGAATCATACACCTGAACCGGTTCTCCGTTTGCTCCAGAAAGTTGCATTAAGACTTTCCCTTTGTACTCCGTCTTAATACTCCCCTTCGCAATTTTGAACTTTTGAGGGTCATGTTTCAACCTCACGAATACATCCTTATGGGGTGATTGGGACTCACTAGCCCCACTATCGTCTACCCACACCATCACCATAGTCTTTTCTGGTGTCTCTCCCTCATCTCCCTCGCTCTCATGCATCATTATGGCGCAATCCTTCTCAGATGGGGGTGAGATGTTTGAGTTGGGGTTGGACGATGTGCTAGGTCTTGATGGGGATATCTCGTACGTTCTCCCCCTCTATCCCTATCCTTTGCCAGTATTCCCGGTATTCCAGTAGTCGAGTTCTGAGATGAGGAAATGCCGCGACGAGCCCCCTCGCAAAAGGGTTTTTCCATTTATGGGCCATAGAAATAACGAAACATTCAATATCCACGTAAAATTCAAGGTAGAAATCGTTAACCTCCCCGTCTCTTCCGGTAATAAGAGAATCCCTCACCTCTATCTCTCTAGCACCCTCTGCTAACGCACCGAACAGTCTATGTATCTCTCCAATAGATGGTATCTCTCCGTTTCCCCCTGTTATCACCATATTCCCCTCATCCCATCTCCATGCAATCGTGGGGTCTCGCCTAATCCTTTCTCTCTCTAACTCTCTCTCCCTCCCCTCGTACATCTCACTAGGTGCAAGGCGTGGTGGAGGTCTCTCTAAATCTCTCTCTTTCTCCTCGTACATCTCGCTAGGTGCAAGGCGTGGTGAAGGGGAATGCGTGATACGACGAACAGACAATGGGCGTGCTCTTTTGTTCTCCCCCTCTTCTCCCCTGCCTCATCCTCAACGCTCTTACTCATCTCTTTCTTAGAGTTTGAGCGTTGTACAGATGATGCAGTGGAAGACTTTTGAGGAGTAGAGATGGTTTCGTCATCGTCTTCGTCTGTCATCGCCTCCCCCTTACTTCTCTCTCTTCTTTGGTTGTTTCCCCCTACTGCAGCCTCAACGTTCTTACTCGTTTCAATATTTGAGTCAGAAAGTTGTACAGTTGAAGTAGGGAGATTATGTCCTGTGAAAGAAGATGATGAAGCACTAGAGCTATGAGAAGAGACATGTCTAGATGGTGATGTGTGTGAGGAAGATGACGTGAGAGGGTCAGACTGAACAGGGGGGGATATTTCATCTGTCCTAATCCACTGACGTATAATCCAGTCCATAGGGGCCACCATTAACCCGGAATGCCATGGTGTACCCCCCGCATTCAGCTGTGCCCTAATTATTGCTAATAAGTCTTCCCTATTTTGCTCACAGCTGATATGGTGGGAACAAAAATCACAGCCCCGTTTTTCCATCCTCTGGGCACATTCACCACCTGATTTGGTTTTACCCCGGCGGCTCCTAGTTTCCATGAACAACGTGTATTGTTTGAGGTAAACCCTTCACATTGCTTCGAATTTGAAACAATCGTCGTACTTCCCCTGAGGGGGTGTGCCCACAGATTGAGCAACAGTCCATCATCCTCACGTAAGTGAAATAAATAGAATTCCGGGACTT
>WBZZ01003076.1:0-35000 GCA_019918135.1 Paulinella micropora | reverse complement strand
TGCGGGGGTGTCATTAGAGCTTATCGTCAATTCTTCGTACTCCCCTCTCGGGTGAGACGATGGAGGCGCATGTGCAGAAATGCATCAGCCATTGACAGAGAAGCACTATTATTATTATTATTATTATTATTATTATTATTATTATTATTATTATTATCATTATTGTTCTTGTTGTTGTTGTTGTTGTTATTGTTATCACTATTATTAATTTTTGGAGCGGAGCCTCGTTATCAGACTCCGTGATATCATAATGTCCGACAGAATTAAAGGCCACTTGACTGATAAGTCTATTGTTCTTATATATCCTTTGTGCCTGATTGCTCCACGTACCAAGGACCAGTAGAATACTCAATTCACAAGTAGTTATGAGCTCAACATGCAAAAATAAAAAGGGAGCCAATTCTTTGCCTTTGCCGTTGCAATTGTCATATTTTCTTGTTCGTAGTATCCCTTTCTTTTTTTCACCTTCAATCGAACTCTTCGTTGCCCTTCAGAGCGAGCGAGAGAGAGAGAGAGAGAGATAGAGAGAGAGAGACCTGACTTTCCAGCGGAAACAAGTAGACAGACTAAGCACAACACAAATACACACGCACACACACACAGCACAAACAGCACAAACAACACACAGCACACACACAACAAACAACAAACAACACACTGACCCTCATACATATCATTTCATATTGTTTTTTCCTGTATGCGCATGTCTTACAACCTATAAATTCTGTTCGATTATCCTGCATGAATTCTTGGTATAGACCCATAAAAATGTTGGAATATGAGAGCATTTGGATACCTTTTACATTGTGAATGTTACGTAGGATGCAAAAGCCTTCAGCCAGATGGTCGAGGCGGGCAAGCAGAGTGGCAACATCAATGTCGTCACCGCGGAGTCCGAGCACATGGATTTTTCGGAGAGTTCCAAGGCAGCCAAGCAGCAGAACACAGACTTGCTGCGGCAGCTGGAGGCCAAGCGCCGCGCGCGCACCATCATGGTGCCCACCGACGACCTGGCTGTGCGGAAGCGCCTGCGCCTGCTGAGCGAACCCATGACTCTGTTCGGAGAAGCCGCTCCGGAACGGCGCGAGCGATTGCGCGAACTCATGGTCTACCTACTAAATATGTTTGTCTATAGAAGTATGACTTGGCCACGGTATCCATATCCTCTCCTCTCACTTTGGTTGATCTTCTTTAGTCGCAGCTGGCAGCGGAGGGATCGGAGCGTCTAGCCAATGCAGAAGCCAAAGAAAGAGAACTGCGCAGCGAAGTAGCGTACGAAATTGCTGTAGAGAAAGCTTACGACGAAGAGGGCTCTGAAGAGCTCGTAGAAGTACGTAAGCAGATATTCAGGTCCTCGTCATCGGCTGCCCCTCCTCTTCACCCTTGCTCCTCCAACTGATGCTTCTCGTTCACGAAACAGGCACATTAAGGAGGGAAAGAGATTTGAAGAGCTGGGTTGAGTAATTTAGGATAGGAATGCAAGACAAGCATGTCAGTGTGGAGCTGCAGGGAGTGCATTGCTGGTAGGTTTGGAGTGCCTCGCGCGGCGCAGCGACTGCACGAGGCTCGTACCAAGCGCCAGCAGGAGATGTCTGACGAGGCGCTCCTGAGAGAAGACCACCAAGTGTACACACATACTGTTCGTATATTTTCGTCGCTTACCTGCCATGGAGCTCCCATCACACAATCAAAATTTTATACAGCTTATTCAAGCGGCATAATAAATTACAAACTCCTGGCAACGTTTGCTGTCATTTTGTGTGGAATGTACATGCTTTTCTTTGGGTCAGGTTGAATTTCCATCAGGCAGAAACGGGGTTGGGAGAATAATACCTTCTGGATAGGCAGTGTCGGCACTTGCTACAGCATGTCAGCCCAAATGTGTATCTTGTTATGAGCGCAGTGAAGGCAAAGGATTGCTTCGCTCATGATTACATCATTATCATCGCCATAGTATAGACTATTATCACGTAATATGATTGTGGAAAGGTGAATATCTGCAAGGATACAAATTGAGGCAGCATATTCCTCATGATCTTTTCCTGCTTTGTCATTAGTTACCTAGACCGTCGGACGGAGTTGAAGGAGTTTGTCAACTCGTATTCCGTGATCGCTGACATCCGCCCCATCTCTTCCCTCCACTTCGCTCCCGACTCCCAGACACTTGCCACCGCCTCCTGGTCCTGCATAGCTTGCAGCACGCAAGCAAGATTTAAGTGAAAGACGAGCTTAGCTGTCTCTTAAGCATGTTCATTGCACAAGCACACAGGCTTCACACTCCCACCTTAGAAATCGGTCGCAGGGCTGAACCAGCACGGTACTGTTAGTTGTCAAGGAGCGGTGACTGGTTCGAGTGCTCTGAACCTCATGCCATGTGCTGCTGGCAGGTCCGGCGACTGCAAGGTGTGGGACATCCGCACCGCCGGGGAGATCGGCTTGTTGAAAGGGCACACCGAGCGCGTGACAGACATCGCGTTCCACCCCTCGGCCACAACCAATGGCTGGAGTGCGGACAGTGTCAACCTGGCTTCCTGTGGTGCGGATGAGACCTTGAGGCTGTGGGCCTTGCCAGCGTTGGGTAAAGTGAAAAAAGAGGAGGCGGAGGAGGCAGAGGACGTGAAGATGAAAGAGGATGAAAACAGCAGCAGCACTAACAGCAGTGATGAAAGTAGCAGCAGTAGTAGCATGAATGGTGGCTCTGAGCCAAAAGTCAAGGAAGAGGAGAATAGTGGCGAAACAGATGATTCTTCTTCGTCTTCCTCAACGGCACTGCCGGAGAACGGCATGCGCCCTCTCTTGACTCTACGAGGACACGCTGACCGGCTATGTCGACTCGCATGGCATCCTTCCGGGCGCCTGGTGGCCACTTCCTCCTTCGATACCACATGGCGCCTGTGGGATGTCGAGGCGGGACGCTCCGTACTCTGCCAGACAGGTCCCGCCCACTTTTACCGTGCGTCAATGCTTTTGCAGATAAATCTGTCGCTTTTTTCTCAAGATAATAACGCGTGCTAGGACATTCGCGTGCGCTGTACGGGATTGGGATGCACCCAGACGGCACTTTGCTGGTTACTGGGGACTTGGGTGGGCAAAGTTTGCTGTGGGACCTGCGCGTGGGCAGATGGGTCTTCTGAGTACATTCTTGCTGATAAGCAACGCATTCTTGCAACTGTATTGATGTTTGTTGTTTGTATATTTGTGTTTGACTCTCTTATTTGTTTGGATGGTTGTCAAATGTTGATACATGCATGTTCCGCAGATCATGCAGCTGAACGGGCACTCCAAGCAAGTGCTGAGCTGCGAGTTCTCTCCCACCGGCTACCACGCTGCCACCGCGGGCGGCGACAACACTGTCAGACTCTGGGACATAAGGAACAAGAAGGTAACCCTGGACTTTCCTTCCTGCTCCTTTGTTACAGAGGACATGATTTTTTCTTTTTCTTTTCTCTTGCTCCCCTTTCCCCGCTCCTCCCCACCCCCTTCTCATTGTGAAAGAGAAGAAAGTGTTGACGTCGACTTCAACTAAGTTATGTCTTTGGTTGTAGACACTGTACGTGCTTCCTGCTCACTCGAAACTAATTTCCAGTGCCAAGTTTCATGTAAGTCCTTTACTGTCTCGTCTTTGCTTCTTGGTTGTTTTTCTCATCTCAGCCACGTACTGGCTTGAATTGCAGCCCGTACATGGTCAATTCCTCTACTCAAGCTCCTACGACGGCACTTGCAAACTATGGTCTTGCGTTGACTTTCGACTCATTAAGGTCTTGAGCCTGCTCATAATTACTATTAAATATATGTGTAAGAAGCTCCCTCGTTGCCTTTTCTTGTGACACACAGCACAAGATGCATTTCGTGAATGTGCTCCATTGCTAACTTAAGTCATGGCCTATTTGCGTAGACTTTGGCTGGTCCCGGTGGCCGCATGTTGAAAGCGGTAAGCATTCCGTTGTTTTGTTCTTATTTTTTGTACAAAAGTGACAATTCTGCCAGGCAGAACGCTGTGAATAAGGTTTCCTCCTTGTGATTTAATACAGGACATGTCTCCTGACGCTCAGTCCATTGCGACGGCCTCTTTCGACCGAACATGGAAGCTTTGGCGCTATGACGAAACATAGCCCGCCACGCTAATATCAACATCAGGTCTTCGAAGTAGCATATGTACATATGGTGGCTGCGGATTTGGTTGCGCAGCTGCCATTTAATTGAATAAACAATCGTACATTCGTCGAAATCTAATCCAGATTTGATTACATTAATGGTTATGATATTTGCCTTCGATGTTAATATTTCCTTCGGCCTCTATTGGACAGTAGACTAGACAGCTTTATTCATTGTAACCTTACGAGGTTGCCGGGGGAGGGGTTCCCATTCTGTAGACGCCACTTGGTCTTTATTGAGACAGAAGGAAACTGGACCCAAACACTGGCTCAATCAATTTGAACTATCTGCGTAAAGCTACGCGCCTAAAACTTGATTAAGGAAATACAAATGGTAAATAGGTAAAAGCAATGATCAGTCCTATAAAGGAACAGACTGCCACCAGTAACAGAATGTTAATAATACTACAACTATGTAAAAACATGTAGAGGCTTGGGAAGTGAATTAGGTGATGGGATTAATACAACCGGTATTAATATATACGTTAGTTAATATATTAATATTGCTGTTGACATTCAAGACAACAAAAAAAATTGATTTTTCTGTTTTGGTTGGAATTTCAGTTTTGGTTGGAATTTTGATTTTGGGTGAAAATTTGAATTTTTCAAATTAACGGCTATATTCGTCCGCAAAATATCGTAAATTTTCGCGAAATGTTACCGTTAAATTTGAAATTTTGAATTTTTGTCACAAAAATGAAAAACTGTCACAAAAATGAAAATCTGACACAAAAATGAAAAACTAATTTTTGTTGTTGTCTTGAATGTCAACAGCAATACTACTGAGTTAGTAATATGGAAAAAGGGATATTTACTGGTGTGGGTGGCATTGGTGCCACCAATGCCAATATATCCTGTATGGATACATTTTGTTGTTAGATCATATTGCTGTTGACATTCAATACAACAAAAAAAATTGATTTTTCTGTTTTGGTTGGAATTTCAGTTTTGGTTGGAATTTTGATTTTGGGTGAAAATTTGAATTTGTCAAATTAACGGCTACATTCGTCCGCAAAATATCGTAAATTTTCGCGAAATGTTACCGTTAAATTTGAAAATTTGAATTTTTGTCACAAAAATGAAAAACTGTCACAAAAATGAAAATCTGACACAAAAATGAAAAACTAATTTTTGTTGTTGTCTTGAATGTCAACAGCAATATTAATACAATATATTAATTCGGTGGACAGTACGGGCCGGCATATGTAATGCGTGTCGTTAGAGCCATTACGTGTGCCCGGCTTAATACGTTCCCGCTCTTTGCCTTGGCGAGTTCATTAAAGTTTAACTTGCAGACGATCTACTCAACTTAGATTTGACTCCGGTTTAGTACAGTAGTCTAACAGGTTATGAAGCCTTGAAGCGTGATAGTAAAGCCTGATAAACTTTACTCACTTATTTTATTTTTCAGCTGCACAAGTTTTTCGTGGTGTGTGGAAGGCTACCACAGGAAAAAAAAAAAAACGAACTGGTGACGTGCGGAAGGCTGTCACCAAATCAGGTGAACTGTTGGAACGTGCGGAAGGCGTTGTAATGTACTACTAATATCCGTTACTCCACCTAGTCAATTTACCGGTAATTTGGATAGTCTTAGTCATAGGCAGGTTCATAGGCCGGACAGTTATTAATACCTTTATTACTGACAAGGACACTTTCTAGAGTATTCGCGAATCATAGTCTGGAATGCCTAGAATCAAATGAGTATTACCATTCTGTAAAGGTCATAACATCATAAATTTGTGTGACCTAAAGTCATTAAAAGTCTTTTCTTCGGTTATTCTTTACCCTTAGCGAGGTAGCTTCCCTAAACTCTGCGTTTGAGTGATAGATTACTTTGGTTATGAGCCTTGTCAAGGAGGCAAGCGTGCCAAAGCACGTATTGAGTCAAGTGCCCATATTCGAGGGCAACGACCAAAGCTTTTGGCCTTGGTCAAGCAAGTTTCAGAAGCACATGCAGGGATATCTGTCCACGTGGCAGAGATGGTATCTGTGGCATTAGCCGACCCAGCTAAAGCCAAAAGGGATTTTCCTTACGACGAAGCAAGGGCTAAGACGGCAGAAGACTTAGAAGAGCCCGACACGCCCATAACTGATAGTGAGGAAGATGAAGAGTCAGACACCTCTCAGAGAGGAAGACAGAGACCCCAGACAAAGAAAGAAGATATCAAACAGCCAGAAGGTTGGGATAAAATGACAGCAGAGCAAAAGAGAGAGTGGAAAGAGAAAGAAGCAAGGAAAAAGAAAAGACAAAGTATGAAACAACACAAGAAGAAAGACAGCTATCCGCAAAGAGAAGAAATATTATGAAAGGATGAAAACTTTGCAGTTATGTCTGTCTGTGGCTTTTTCCAAAGACAATGTATCTAATTTCCTGCGAACACAGAAGACGAAAGGACCCATTGAAGAGTTGATAGTAGTAAGAGATCAATGGGGATGCATTTCCGGAGCAGGTAGGTACATGTTAGAGGAAGAGTTTGAGAGAACGAGACCAAGGGCAGGTCAGAGGTATGTAGACTGGCTAAATGAATTTCTCGCAAAGAAAATCCAGCTTGAAAGTTTACGTGGGGCGCCATTTTCCGATGAGGAAGCAAAGAGAAAGCTATTTAAGAAATTGCGCTACCATCCAGCTTTCGGGGATAAATTTCAGGTGGACCACTATGATCTCCCGGCCAGACTAAGACCAAATTTCTCGAAACTATGCGAAGCATCTAGGGAAAGATGGTTAATGTGGGAAGAAAAAGAAAGACGTAACAATTTCCGTGAGAGAAAAACTCAAATTCGCAAAGACAACAACAAGAAATCTCGGGATGGCAAGCAGCGGCAAGAGACCAATCTCCTGATGGATAATAAAGGGAAAAGGGGAGACAATAAACCGGGACCAAAGACAGCTCCAAACTGGACGCTCAAAGTCACGTGTTTCGGATATGATGCCAAAGGCCATACCATGAGATATTGTCCGGTGATTTCGGAAAAGTTCCGCAAAGAAGGAAAATTAAAACGGAATCAAACGGAAGACAAAGGCACGGAACAAGAAAAGAACGAACAAAAGAACAATTACAAAAACAAAAAGAAACCCTTTCATAAGAAAAAGAAAGCACTCACTTTGATAACAACCGGCAACGACAAAAACGAAGACGAACAAAGTGACTCTGATACAAACGTTGCTTTAATCCATATGGGGAACATTTATGATAAGACCGATGATGATGAGGAAGAAAGAGAAAGAGATGACGAGCAACCAAGCTCACCTCATCACAAATCTACAAGTCCCCAAGCCCTTTTGAACGATACAAAGACTACACCTAGGGTAGGGAATAGACGTAGTGAGAGTGGAGAAGGACGGGAAGTGCGGTTAGTATCGGCCACCCTACGAGGTCCCTCAGTCACCCCTAACCCTAACGAAACTCCTTTGAGGCTTGAGAGTTCTTACGGAGTCACGCCTGACACAAAATGTGCCGGAATAAACAGACACAAAAAACCGTGTAATGTTTCCGTTGAAAAATCAAAAGGAAAAGTATACGCAAATCACGCGAAACGATTATCTTATGCGAGGTACTGCGGATATCACGCCACACAGACCCAGATTATCCGGAGTTGGATTTGTCGGTAAGTCCCGTGTTGCGTCCCCCCAAATCTCCTTACTACCCAGACGAACGAGGTCTTAAAGTTGCGGCATTGGAAAAGTCTCATAAAATTACGCAAAGACTCGTTTTCGGGGAATTTGAAACTTTACGTGACACCAAAATTTCCACAAGTCCACAAGTCTCGCAAAATATTCCGCAACAACCACGCAAACATAATCCATTTTCTAGTCAGCGGACCGGCCAGAGCAGAGAAGGGAGAGAAGAGAGTGGAGTGGATGTGGGAGAGCAACGACTTGGGCCCACTTCTGTCAACAAGTTTGGCAACCAAATAGGTCCCACCTCACAACAACTCCAAATCTCTAGTTCTAGACCAATCACAGCACTCCCACCAACACAGACAACAAACACGCAACCCATCAACCCTCCCGTCATAACCTTCAAAGATATAAATGAAATAGCTAAAACGTTGATGAATGAGTGCGTGAGGGGAATGAATGGAGAAATGATGCGTGTCGTGAGTGGCGAGCTAGAGAGAGATGACTTTTTGACTGACATAGTAAGAGCAATAGAAGGAATGTACTTGGAGAGAGCAGTCAGACAGAGTCCCATCACTACACCTCCACAACTCACAGAAGAGGGACAAGGTGAGGGTAGAGGAGTCTCTGAGGGTGAACTAGAAAGAGAGACAGAGACAGAAGGAGAGACAGAGCATGTACTGATACATGTGAGAAAAAGAGTGATGAAAAAGAGAGACATGACAGTACAGGATAGTGGAGCAAGCACAGACATATCATGCAGAGAAGACAGATTGACGAATGTCGATGAGATAGACCCGGTAGAACTACTGACAGGTAATGGAGAAAGGGAGTTGAGTAAGTCAGGAAGAGCTAGGCTGACTGTGATAGATGGGAAAGGAAGGCCTAGAGCAGTAGAAAAGAAGATGTTACTCGACACTACCTTACCAGTTAGCATAGTCTCTACAGGACAGATGGAGCACAGACACAACAGATCAGTCATCCACCAAAACGGACAGTTAGTAATACTCAAACACCCCATCCACATTAACGAGAGTGACATATTAGCAAGGGGAAGATTAACTAAGAGTATGATATACAGATGGGATGACGAATATGATGAACCATTGAAAGTCAACGAAAGATATGATCCTTTCGCAACAAGGGGGTAGAAGGGGAGGGAAGCCCCACAAATGAGAACAAAAACGAGACAAGTAAGCATGAAGTAAATAAGAGAGAGAAAGAATTACACGTAGATATAGTATTATATGAAGCTTACCCCAGAAAGTCAGACAAACCTAGAAAGATAGGAATCAAGCTTTTTCACTATGCCTGTGGGCATTATGGGTTAACAAAGATGCGCCTATTGGCAAAAATTTTGAACATTAAGTTAGTTGGTGACGAGAGCGATGTGAGATTTTGCGAATCTTGCATGATAGGAAAGTCTAAACGTTTGCCACGTTTTGCAGTTAATACAATAGAAAGAGCCCAAACGCCAGGTATAATTCTACACATAGACACATCAGGACCGTGGGCAACTAGATCAATAGGTGATAAACGGTATAAATTTTCGGTCACCGACGACTACTCACTGTTCATTCTTGACTTTTATTTAGCCCATAAGAATGAGTTTGTAGATTGCTTAAAACAAGCTGTAGCCTTTTATGAGAGACAGACAGGAAACAAAGTAAAGGAAATTCGCGCAGATCAAGAATTCCATATTCCGGAGGAAGTCATTAAGTGGTGGAAAAATATTCGCTTTATTTGGAAAACCTCCGCGACAAACGATAAAGACGGGAATCCTATTGCGGAAAAAGTGAATCATATTACGGCGGGGCCTGCACGAGCAATGAGATATCACGCTAAATTACCGCCGCAATTCTGGGCAGAATTAGAACACGCAGCAACAACCATTCACAACATACTACCAGCAATTCACGGGGAACGCAAAGGAATTTCGCCTTATGAGCAGCTGTTAGGTAGAAAACCAACACTCTTTCATTTAAAACCAATAGGATGTATGGGTGTGTTACATATACCTAAGACTAAAGTGCGGAAGGGAGAGTATAGAGGGAAAAAGGTAATGCTAGTAGGATATGATCTATTTCGGGAACTATACCGCGTATGGGATGGTAAGAAAATAATTTCCGGAGTGAGAGATGTGAGATTTAATATTCACAAAATCGGTAAACAAGCTCATCCTCCTAAACTAGTGTCGTGGGATAATGATGATCTGAGGGGGAGAATGAGAATGAGAGCGAGCAACCACACACATCTCCACAAGCGTCACCACCCCAATCACCACCCCAATCACCACCTCAATCACCTAAGTCACCGCACAGCGTCAATAACGACCACCCAACAACACACTTTGATGAAGTTGAGGGGGAGACAGAGAATGTTGATATCGATGCGAATGAGAATGAGCATGAAAATGAGCATGTGGAGAAGAATGCATTGGATCACAAACATACACGCCTACACACAAGTCCAGAGCCACATTATCCACAACAATTACCCCCAGAGCACAAGATCAAGCCACAAGAGCATACAAATGAACAAGATCCAACAGATCCACTAAAAATACATGAAAGAAGAGCATACGAAGAAAAATCACCACCATCTCAGGGATTAACGTGGGAGCAGAGTCAGAGAGTAACGGAGAGTAACATAATCCCCGGTAAAAGACAGCGCAAGGCAGTAGAGAGATTTACCCCTAGCAATGAGCCCAAGAGAGAAAAGAGAGAGGCTCAAGAGCTAATAGGTAAGGTAGTAAGAGTGCCCGCGCGTGCATGGGGAGATGGATGGGCGAAGAAAAAGTACGGTGAGGGATGGGAGAGAATAGTACGAGTAGGGGTAGTCAGCAGAGTGAGTGACCCCAGAGATAGACTCGTAGTAAGAGACAGACCTCAGCCCACCCACATAGTTAAGTTTGAGGACGAAGAAGAACGGATGTTGAATTCGGAAATCCTCAAATACTCCGTGAAAGATCCCGAATACCCGTTACAAAGTCCCGCTAATACGTTTTTATGCGATGACCGTATGGTGGCAGATGAGATTCGTGATTTTTATTTGTATGTAGATATCAGAGTACCCAAAGATGTCATAGAGGAAGGTTTGACAGCTAAAGATGTTTTAGAGGGTATGAAAACAGAGCTAAAAGCTCTTCAATCCTTTAACACATACACATGGGTACCCCATAAGGAAGCAAACAAGGCAGGAGTTAGTAAGATAGTTAGATTGACATGGGTTCACAAAGTAAAGTTAGATGAGAACGGGAAAAAGTTCATAAAGTCTCGTTTAGCTTTACGGGGAGATATGTTAGAACCCGGTGTTAGCTATAACCCAGATCAGCTCTTTGTTCCTTGCGCCGCGCACCATTCACTTTTATTTCTCGCCAAACTAGCTGCCTGGCACAAACACAAACTATACGGCATAGATTTTAAAAATGCATACCTAAATGCTCGTATGAATGACCCTGTTGATGCATATGCGCCAGAGAGTGTAGATAGAGAAGGGCATGAGGGGATGATATGGCGTATAGATGGTGCTTTATATGGTGCACCACAGGCCGAAGAAGATGGTATGAGATATTAGCACCCAAGTTAGAGGAGCTAGGTTTTAGGTTGCTAGATTCAGACTTATGTATGTTTGTAGAAAATGATAAAGCTTTGAGAGAGGCGATAGTAGGGATATTTCATGTTGATGACTTGTTGTTCACTGCACCAAACAAACAAGCATATGAGCGTTTTGCGTCCGCATTAGAAAAACATTTCCCGCTCAAAAGACTCGGTATTGCCCGTGAATTCAAAGGAATAGAGATAGAGCAATCGAACGGGAAAATAATTTTGCATCAGCGAAAATATCAGCAGCAGATACTAAAAGAGGTAGGCTACGATTCTGCTAAACCCGTTAGTACTCCAGCGCAAGAACATTTCACGGAACCGATGTCGGAATCAGCTAGCTTGCGAAAATTTTCAATTCCTAGTCTAGTTGGTCGTTTGCTATTTCTCGCAAAGATGACAAGGCCCGATATAGAACAAGCACTAAATTCGGCAAGTGTCATGCAAACTATCGATAAGGGAATAACTTATGCGATGTTAGGCAGAATCTTTCGTTATTTAGTTAACTCTTATCGAGGTTTAGCTTACCATGAGCCTAAGTCAGAGCAAGAAGGGCAAACCTATCCAAAACTTTCCATGTGGCCCGACGCGGCTCACAAAGTTTGTAAGAAAACAGGGAAGTCCCGCACTGGATTCGTGATCCTATGGGGCAGCGATCCAGTTGCATGGTTATCAAAGCGACAGAGTCGCATCGCCCTGAGTTCCAATGATGCTGAAATATTTGCAGCAACTGAGTGCATTAGAGAGGGACTTGCACTAAAACACATTACACAAGAACTAAACATAGCCCAAAAGAGCCCGATAGAATTATTCGAGGATAACTCTCAAACAGTCTTAGCGGCAGAGAGGGGTATGTCAGGTAATAGAACTAAACACTTACCTTTAGAATTACACTTTATGCACCACCTACAGAGAGACGGTGAGATTAAGTTTGTAAAAGTAGGTACGAAGAAGCAGATAGGTGATGTAATGACAAAATATTTACCGAAAGAACAATTCGAGTATTTACTTAACAAATTTACGGTAAAGCTCAAGTAATTTCGGCCCGGATTTGCGTGTCCACTCACCTATATTTGCTTTGAGTGTTTTGTGCAGTTTGTTGCTTGTTGCAGCAGCTTTGTTTTGCGCAGGGGTCAAGAGCCGTCGAGCCGAGGCTGGGTAGCCGACTGCCACGCGAGGCCGGCAGCAGCGAGGCTTTCCCTGGCTAACTTAGCAATTTAAATTCTTTCTATCATTCTTTCTGTCCTAGAATAGGAAATATAATTTTTTTTTTATTTTGCTACCCTCTACGGGAAGCGCTTGCAAATTTTTGAACACATACATCATACATGTTACTGCATGACCACATATATACATACATAGAGGATGTGATGTAAATGGGAGTTGATATTTAACCTTCGGGTAACCCATAACTGATCAACACTATTTTTTTCATATTTACACACTAATATAGCCTATGACTTGCGACTAAGGGGGAGCGTTGTAATGTACTACTAATATCCGTTACTCCACCTAGTCAATTTACCGGTAATTTGGATAGTCTTAGTCATAGGCAGGTTCATAGGCCGGACAGTTATTAATACCTTTATTACTGACAAGGACACTTTCTAGAGTATTCGCGAATCATAGTCTGGAATGCCTAGAATCAAATGAGTATTACCATTCTGTAAAGGTCATAACATCATAAATTTGTGTGACCCAAAGTCATTAAAAGTCTTTTCTTCGGTTATTCTTTACCCTTAGCGGGGTAGCTTCCCTAAACTCTGCGTTTGAGTGATAGATTACTTTGGAAGGCTGCCAACAAGCACCTGGGGTGGAACGTGCGGAAGGCTGCCACCTAATTTTAATCGAACTGTTCACTAAGAACAAATGCTTCCTAATCTAGCTTCACTAGAAATAGTAAAAGCAAATTTGGTAGTCGAGGTTTCTCCTACCTTCCGCCCTTTGAAACGATAATATGGCATCTAATAACTCTGACTTAGTCAAAATGAGGCTGGAAACGCCTAAGTATGATCATGGGAAAGAATGGGAGCTGTGGGAATACACCTTTATATCTATGATAGGTGTCACGCACCCAGAAATCCTATCATTAATACCAGGTTTCCAGACTCATGCCTTAGCCAAACCACTATCTATCTACATCCCTCCTGATTCTCCTATCAACGCACCCTTTAAATCACCTAATGGAGAGGAAGAAGAAGGAATAGGAGAACAAGAAGAAGCAGCAGCTAAGGTTAAGAAAGAGGAGAGAGATGCATCTGCTGAACCGCTAACCATCATTCCGACTGATCAAAAATCTGAGATGCCAAAGGCAGCTGGGAGGAACAAGCCCCAACCGCTATTTGCATTAAGATTCAGCGAGCAGTATTACGAGCAAGAGAAAAAAGAAAAGAAAGCAAGATTGAATAGGCTCCTCTATGCTTTCTTACTTCAATCTTGCGCTCATGACAGAAAAGTGATGGCAATTATGAGACAGGGGGGAACCGATGGGGTAGCCTGCTTCTTGGCCCTCAAGAAACATTATGGGGGCCTTGACCTCATAAAGTTTGAAGAGGACCAAGAAGCAGTCTATCATTCATACCCAAAGGAACCCAGTGAGGTAAGTGCGTGGTTAGCTAACTACACTACCCTGTTGAAGAAGCAAGAAAAGCTGATGGGTAAGATTCCTGAGATCATGAAGACAGATATGATCATGAGGAAACTTAAACACATGCAACCTTTCAAAAGGTACCATCAGAACACTTGGCAAGCTTTGTTACCTGATCAGAGACCTAACCTGGAAGAATTCCTAAAAGTTATAGAACACCTAGCTCAAGGTCATGTCTCTCAGGGCAAGTTACGTAAGCTATACGGTTCCGGAAGCTCAAAGTCTGACCCTATCACTATGAACTTGGTAGGGGCAACTAAGAGCAGAAGGAACCTCAAACTACCTCAGACAGGAGCTAGTATTCAGGAAGGGGGAGAGGAAGGCGTGTGTTGGAACTGTCTCTCCCCCGACCACAGGATTGCCTTTTGTCTTGTCAAATGTCAACTAACTGACTGACCTAAAGATGGACATGGTCCACTGAAATGTCCTATTAGAAGACGAGCGAGAGTGTCTGACAAAGGAAGTGTAAGAGAGAAGGATAAGGACAGACAGTCTGAGAAGGCAGACAGACAGGATAAGAGAGAGGAGACAAGGAAGAAGAAGAAGAAGAAGGAGAAGGAGAGCAGCAAGGAAAGAAGAAAGCTGAAAGCATCTGATTTCATTAAAAAGAAGAAGATGATAAGCTTGAATGCTGAATCCCCTTCCCCTTCCTCTTCTTCCTCTTCTGAGAGTGACGAAGAAGAAGACCCAAGCTTACAAGATAAGTTTGAGCCTTCTTCTGGGTCAGACTCAGAGTCAGAAGACGAGGGAGAGGTGGGATACATTCATCATATGGCTATCATAATGATGGAAAAGAAGGAGAGGGAGAAGAGGGAGGCAACGAAACACACAAGAACCTCCCCTCACCTGCACCCCACACACCGCTTTTGCCATGCGCATTTGTGCCACCAGGCCCAGTAGACAGAGGTGAGGGTGTGCGAGAGGGTGGTGCGCGAGAGGGAGATGAAGACAAACATACATCACCTATTCAAAACGCCTCCACATACACTCGCCCCACTATCCCACCCCTTCACGAGAATAATTTTTTGACCTCTCTTGATATGGCTGGCGATATCCCTCTGGAAGAGAAATGGGCACTCGTGAGGTAGGTGGCCCACCCCTCAATCTCCACTGCAAATCAGTACGACAGGATAGTTGCCATGTTCCAAATAGTAAGCAGTGTGAGGCTACGGTGTCGGACACTGGTGTTCGGTGCTCGTGGAGTTTGGGGGCAGCAAGAAAAGGAGCAAAAGGGGGGGCGTGTGCTGCTAGGTTAGTAGATCATGATTTCTGCGGCAAGCATGTTGACCAAGAGAGAAAGAGAGGGGAAATATTAGCAAAGTATAGGGAGAAATTGAACTTAGGTCTTCTACCCCCGTACGATGCTCTAAGTATGGACCTTGCTACTTTATTCATTAAAACCTCCCTGTGGAGACAGCACACAGCAACTCATTCATCATCTACCTCTGTTTCGACCTCTACTACTACTACTACACCTACCACTACTACACAGAACATAGGTAGGAGGGGAATTAAGAGTAGGGGGAGTAGAAAGAGTAGGCGAAGGGGTAGAACAATCTGCCTCTCCTATCTGTGTTGTCTACACCTTATGCACAGCCCACATTTCATGTTCCACTTGTAAGAGAGCCGGGAGACACCCCAAATAACCAACCAACCGTTCCTACAACCTCTGAACAGGGGAAAGTAGGGACGGTAGAGGGCAAACAGGTGTTGGGCAGTGGGGGACTTCCCCCCATTGATGAGTTGCAACGACTCTTCAATGCTCTCACCCAAGGGTTTAAGAATAGGACAGTGAAGGATGGACAGATCGTTGCCAAGACTGGGGAGTACGATGAGTTTTATACAGAAGTGTATTACGCGATACACGACTGTATAATAACCATGGCCACCAAACATGACAACCCATTTGCTCGGGGTATTGTCTCTTCCTTTCCTTACATGTTAGAAGAGATAGAGGAGCTTGAAGCTGTGTTGGGAGGTAAAACTCCACCGGAGGAGGATGAATCACCAGATAGTTCTCAGACCGACACAATCACCAACACTCAAAGCACATACACCGCAACACAAGACAACCCACACAATGAATGTGCTATTATGCTGATGGGGAATGAAACAGACAGCGATACTAAAGCAAATGGTATTGTGTGGGTAGATGATAGCGGTGCGAGCGAAACACAATCTCCCGACAAAACCACATTCATCAAACTTGTGAAAGCACCACAGAAGTTTAGGATCGCCAAAGGGAGCATTAGGACAGAGTACAAGGGCAAGGTTCAAATGAACCTTTCAGGTTCTAACGGGGATGAAGTCTGTGTTTTCGGTTCTCATACCACCTATAACCCACATTTAAAGTATGGGTTAGTCGCAACCTCGGCGTGGGTGCGAAAAGGGTTTGCGGTAGTACATCAGAACAATCAGGTCATCGTCCTAAAGAAACCCATTCAAATTGAGGAGAAACAGATAGTAGCCAGGGGGAGAGCTCTACCTAACAACCTCACAGTCTTTGACGCCCCAGGGACTGAACCATTCGACCCCAATGAATGGTATGAACCCACCGCACAGTCCCCTCTTGACACGGGAACAACCAATCATCCTAACTCACCTCCTGAAACAAGTGAGGCTCCCGAGCCCGATGATTCATCTGACTCGGGGGTACAAGCTTGACAACTGCCCTCTCACCTTTCTCAAAGATCCAACCTACCTGCTTACCATGACATATACTGTTGTTTGTCTCCTTGTATATGTGGTTGGCAATGTGATGTGTCTCATACTTATGTACCTTATTCTACTGAGGTAGACACAGAGAGAGGTGAGAGAGCAGAACAGAAGGATGACATGGTGTTGTGTCCTGTTGTCCGTCCCCACTATAATGAAAACATACACGCCACCGTATTTCACCGCATGTGTAAACACAGAGGGGTAAAGGCCATGGAGAGGATGGCTAAGTATATGGGAGTAAAAATAGTGGGAAAAGAGTGGAGAGAACGAATAATGAAGTGTGAGTGGTGTTTTTGCGCAATAAAATCAAAAAGACACCACACTTCAAAAAGAACCATCATGTCGTAGAACACCGACCCGGGATCCACATCTCAATGGATACTCAGGGTTGGTGGAATACGACATCATGGGACGGTAAGCGGTATAAGTTTACTGTCAAGTGTTTAGCGTCCAACTTTGAACTTGACTACTACTTGCGTCACAAGAACGAATTTTTTCCTTGTTTTCTCAAAGTTATTGCCTTCTTTGAGAGACACACTGGGAAGAAAGTTAAGTTCCTTACCTGTGACCAAGAGTACGGCATGTACACAGAGTTCAAAGAGTGGGTTAACGTAAATCAACCCATCTTTCTCGAGGCCCCAACAGGGGAGAAACAGGTTGTAGCTAAGGTAGAGCGGTCCCATCAAACCAGTGGTGGGCCCGCTAGGGCTATCCTTAGTGATGCCGAGCTTCCACCTTCCATGTGGGTGGAAGCCGAGAAAGCAGCGACGTATTTTGGTAATCTCTTGCCGATCGCTCATGGACCCTTTAAAGGGAAATCACCCTATGAAGTCATCCACAAACGAAAACCCATGCTGCATCACCTAAAACCTATCGGATGCATGGCTTTTATGAAAGTGGATGCTAAGAGGGGGAAGGGCGAGAGAGGAAAGAGAGTAGTATTTCTCGGGTATGAACGGAATACAGGATACTATCGGGTATATGATCCGATTGCAAGGAAAATACACGGTAATGTTCGTGATGTCGTATTTGATGTTTGGAAATTGGGAAGGAGGGAAGCATCCAAATTTCTAGCAGATGCGAATGCCTCTGAAGAGATGTTTTCGGTAAAGTGGCATTTGCCCCCCCCCCGGAATCCCAACGAACCTCTCAACACCCGGAAAGTCAAGGTAATGCTTCGGGGGGATATCGGTAGAGGTATTCACGACTGGGGCAGATGCTTCCCCAGCCGGGGGTCTATCGTCCGAATCGCCCCCACACAAGGCGCCCCCCGATGACCCCAATACAGGGAACGGAGACAATAAGGTAGTGGAAGTCAGAGAGGATAGACCTGACCCACCACCATTAGTGCCTCCGACCCCAAAAGTTTTGGGCCATAAGTCCAGTGGGGATCAGGGGGAGGCGAAAGTCACGAGAAAGAAACAGAAATCCAAAGAGAGACGCGATTTGTCCGGGACATATATGGAAATTCCGGCTAAGGCGTGGGGAGAAGGATGGGCGAAACAAACTTACGGGAATAACTGGCAAACTGCGGTTCGCAAAGGCACGGTTACCGCACCCGCTGCCCCAGTTACCCGTAAGACCGGACGCTTCCCGGCGCATGCGGTCCTCTTTGATAACGGGGTCAACGATAAGGTGATTGATACGGAAATTCTCAAGTATGCTGTTGCTAACATTCCGGTAAAACCACCACCCCTATCGACTAACTCAAATGACGACGAGGATCAAAGTCAAGCTGCCGTGCCCAATGCGGGCGGTCTACACTTCGATACTACGTCAGAATTTGCATTTGTCGAGGGGGAGAGAGAAAGGTGTGGCGTAGCAGAGAGCTGAACACAGCTCTAACTGGCGATCGCATGAACAAGGCGAAATCTCTGGGGAAAACATTATCTCGGAAAGGACTAGAAGAGCACATGTCACGGTATGCGCCCGAGAAGAGCGTGCAGAGTATTGTCTTGTCAGTGAGAAATTTCCGGAATTTCCTGTGATACAAAAACCAAAAGATCGGAAGCAAGCTCGACAGAAAGAGTTTGAGCAGCTGAAAGAACTTAAAGCTTTTGTTTGGCGCAAGGAAGAGGAAGCTAGAATGTCCGGGACACCAATCATTCCGGTAAAATGGATCGACACCGTCAAACAACAGGGTACGCTAGATGAGTTTCATAAAGCCCGAATTACGTTGAGGGGGGACCTTTTGAAGGCGTACGCTCAGTATGACCCTAGAAAGACCTACTCCCCCACCGCTCAACATCGGACAATTTTACTCATGATAGCTTACGCTGCGTGTTTCGGAATCGACCTCTGGTTGATCGATTTTACCACTGCTTATCTCCATGCTAAAATCCCGTACAGCATTTACGTAAGACCACCTGAATTCCGATTGGAGGATTACGTTTGGCTTTTGAAGAAAGCCTTATACGGCCACCCGGAATCTGGTCGGTTGTGGTACGATATGTTGTACGGGGAAATCACGGGGGAACTTGAGTTCAGAACTTTTACGCTTGATAGAGCTTCCTTCATCAGACATGGGAGTAGCCCCAAAACCACTCAACTCTTATCCTTCCATGTCGATGACGGGTGCCACGCGGCGTCTAAATCTGAACACCTCAAGATGGTCGCTCACTTTGAGAAAAAGGGATTCAGATGTAAAGATCTGGGTAAAGCTACTGAGTTCAATAATATCCAAATTGTTCAAACTGAGAAAGGGATTGCGTTACATCAACGTAAATACGAACTTCTCATTTTGAACGAATTAGGGTATATGAATGAAGTACCCGCTAAGACCCCCTTCACATCTGAAAACCCGGCACCTCTCAAGAAGGACCACCGGCTATTGAAGTACGACCTAAGATGCCTAATCGGTATCCTCATCTTCTTAGCCGTACACACGAGGCCCCTCCTCATCTGCCCGTTGAGTATTGCTGCCAAATCCCAAGTCCCTAACCCCGACACTTCTTATGCTATGGCGCATCGCATGTTCTTGTGGTTGTTGACACCAAGGGCGTTGTTTTTCCGGAAGAGAGACAAGAATCTTAGGAAACTATTAGAATCTTGTTTCTCCCCCCCAAAAACCCCCAAAGACTGGAAACCTAACCATGGATCATGTGCCGCGGCCAATGCAATGCATGAATCCATAGAAAAGTCAGGAATTCCCGGGATGGAAGCTTTCAGTGTACCGATCATTACCAATGTCGATAGGATAATCTCGGAAAATCCGTTGGTAGGGTTTGTAGACTCCGATTTTGCGGGGGATAAAGTTTCGCGAAAATCTCGGTCTGGATATGTTTATTTATTCAACGGGACACCGCTAGCTTGGTTCTCAAAACTGCAATCCATAATCGCTCAATCCACGTTAGAATCGGAAACGGTATCAGCGAACGAAGCGGTAAGGGAACTTCTCGCGTTATTACAATCTCTCAGGGATATTGGAATCAACCTCAAGGGCCCTACCCCCCTCTTCGAAGACAATGAAGGGACAGTATTATTATCCGAGAGAGGGTTAGGGGAGGCCCGTACCAAGCACATTGAGGTAAGGTACCACCTTCTTGCAAAACTCGTGAAGGACGGCATAGTCAAGTTATTCAGAGTACCAACCGAGGAAAGTATTGCGGACATATTTACCAAAATACATTTCACGGTTGAGAAATTTATGTATTTGTCTAAGAAAATTTCCGTCTTGCTAGACAGAGCGGGTCGTGCTCGTATTGGGATGAAACCCGATCAATTTACGTATTGAATCTACCAATAAGATTTACTTTTCTGAACCCGGTATAACCTCGGTATATAGTCATTAATTTTCCGCATACGCACCTACCAATTGTCTTACGGAGCAGATTGACTGGAAGCTAGGGGACAAAGGCTGGATCAGCGCCAACCAGAGGACCCTCATTTCTGAATACTTGCACCCATATTACTTTTACAGGTAGTTCGATTGGACCACGGCAAGGCGAAGGATGAGAGCGTAGTTCGGACCTTGGCGTTCTATCGCCCATTATGCTCGCCCCAAACTCACGATATCCTCGCGCGCGTTTGCGGCCCTCACTTGCGTGATTGCTCTATATTATTACATTTATATACATACAAACATCTAAGAAGCTAAGTTGGTGGTCTCAGCTGTTGGTCGGAGGGCGATTTATCAGACTACAATTTTGTATGTCTTGAAAGGCCTTGGCAGCCAGCGTAACTCTGGGCCACCAGACCAGCCAATAATCGCAGATATTTGTATTTGTCTTATACATCATATTACTTTTGTCGCCTTTTGATACCCCCCTGCGGGAAGCGCTGACAATTTTTATAACCCATATCACCGAGTAGTAGAATAATTAATAGTTCAGATAGGTCTCATCTCATGGTAGATTAGCTAGTACAATCAGGTTTACATCATATATTATCAGTATATTCGGATCACCTTGTATACCATATATAATGATGCTATATATGTAACTTGTTTATGCTATGCCTGTATTACATATTCACCTTAATACCACTCACAACATAGGATAAGGTGTGGGTAGGCCATAATCTTCTTCTCGTCGATCAGGCCCGACTTGACTGGGGCGCTGCCCTGTGTGTAGTCTAACTGATATACACTTGCCACAGCAAGTTGGGTAGCCACCGTCGACATTATCTCTTGGAGAGAGTGAGGGTAAGAGTGAATATGTTTCGAGTCTGTGTTTTTATCATTTTCACAGGATAGTTAGTAGGACCTGCAGTTAATTTAGTAATTAACCTTGCTCCAGGGGGAGTGTTAGATCATATTAATACAATATATTAATGCGGTGGACAGTACGGGCCGGCATATGTAATGCGTGTCGTTAGAGCCATTACGTGTGCCCGGCTTAATACGTTCCCGCTCTTTGCCTTGGCACGTTCATTAAAGTTTAACTTGCAGACGATCTACTCAACTTAGATTTGACTCCGGTTTAGTACAGTAGTCTAACATTTATTTTATTACTTCAAGTTAGTGACCCGCTGCATCAACTGTTTCGTTTATTTGGCGGGCTTTTGTCTGTATGAATTGAATAACCTATTAAAGGACGTTTGGAGCTGGTTAGATAGTCAACTGGGGACGCCTGGGAGACGTTAAACCGGCTTCTAATATCCTCTATTCTTTTCAACTTCAAGTCTTAGGAGCCTTGTATAATACTGTTGAAGCACAACAATATCACCCAGAGTGATCCAGAGGAAAGGCATCCACGGTCTGTGTCACACCCAAGAGTGACACAGCAGAAGGGATGTCCTTCCTACTGTGCTTCAGTATCACTATGTGAATCGTTGTGGTTGGACAGGGGGTAGAGCTCCGCAGAGGCTGAGCTACCGACAGGAGACAAGAGTGAGCCTTCGGGTCAGAAGGATATCTATAGGAACGGTTTAGGGGTTTGGACCACAAAATCCCATCAGGCATTGCCCAGAAACCAGTTCAGGGGTGCTTGTGGCGCGCAGGAGTGTTGGTGGGTGCAGGATAGCTACCTGCTGAAGGAAACCAACTGGAAAAGGCCACTTGAACAGCAGATTGCTGCAAGGAGGACAATAGCAAAGTACTCTTAAAGGGGGATTTGCAGGACAGGTGTCAGCCAGTCAGGAACGCACAACAGACAGGGAACAACAACCTTTCTGGAGTGGAAAGTATCAGATGTCTGAAAAACTGAAAAATGGAAATGAGCCAAACAACATACCTTACTACAGCGGTAGGGAAGACTGGGAAGACTTTCAACGTGGTCTGATGCTAGAGGCAGTTAGGAAGGACCTTAAAGTTGGATTTGAGGACCTGAAGGGGCACAAGTTAGAAGTACATCGTGCCAACCTACGAAGGCTGCAGTTGAGGAGGCGTTAAAACGGATGAAAGATGATTTCAAAGAGGTGCCGCCCATCCACAAGGAGGCTGGCATAGACCAAGACGATGCTTATCGGGCACCGATAGCTGAGAAGGAGGAGAGTGAAGCTGACAGTAAGGAGAAGACTGACCGCATAAGCGCGGTGGGGACTCAGTCTAAGTCTCCACGAGAGCACAGCGGAAAGAAGGAGAAGATCACGGAGGCGCAGCTAAGGAGAGCGCGAAATGATCTTATCAACGACCAACCGAGGAAGGCGATGAGGTCGATGAGATCAAAGGACCTCCATCAGGAGGATGAGGAGATTGACACTGACCCAAATGCGGGCAACGTCGAGATCGTCCATGAGCGATGGAAGGAAGGCTTTGACTGCGTACCCCAATCCTCTCCGGGTCATCGTCTAGGTCACTCCTCCGCTCTTGAGGAGGCTCCGCATAAGCTTCCTGCGTCTCCTCTTCCTCCCTCATGTTCGCCTTCGCATTCTCATATACCTCATAGGACCACTCAGCGTCCTCCTGGGTATGTAGCTCACAACATATCCCGTGATCCGGGCCTTGTGAACTGTACCGTAGACCCGTGCGGTCATATCGGACTCCACTCGCCATCCCCATCGCCTCAATGTGGCTGACCTCG
Source organism: Paulinella micropora (assembly GCA_019918135.1). Lineage (NCBI taxonomy): Eukaryota > Cercozoa > Imbricatea > Euglyphida > Paulinellidae > Paulinella > Paulinella micropora. Next base: position 11,799 of record WBZZ01003076.1, on the reverse strand, counting down.
TACACCTTGTCAGTGGGCAAGTCTTCCATCTCCACCGTGGACACCAACGCCGATACTTCTGAGTTAAACTCTAGCCTAGAGAGGCTATCAGCGACCACATTTCGCTTTCCCGGTAGATGGACCATTGTAAAATCGAAATAAGACAAGAACGCTTGCCACCGCGACAGCCGTTCCGTCTGTTCATAATTCATCAACCATAACAGGTTATGATGATCAGTTCTAACAATAAATTCAGGTCCTCCCCACAAATACTCTCTGAGCCTCTTGAGGGCCCATACCACCGCCAACGCCTCTCTTCGTGACGCTCTTTGCCTTGTGCAATAGTTTCTCTCCGCCACACACAACTTTCTACTGATAAACATGATTGGGCGTAATTTCTTCACCTCATCTTCCTGTTGTAATACAGCCCCAATCGCAAACTTAGATGCGTCTGTATCGACTACGAATTGTTTCGTGAAGTCAGGCATCGTTAACACCAGTCCTCCATCCTTCGGGTCTTTGTAAATAAGATCTTTGAGCGTATGAAACGCTTGGGGTATGAAACGCTTGCAAAGCCTCTTCATCCCACTTTTTAAAGTCTCCAAAATCAGTAATTCTCTCCAACTTAGCCCGTGTTGCGCCCCAATCGGGTATGAACTGGCTATAGTATTGCGCCATCGCAAGGAATGAGTGCAATTCAGTGCGGTTCTTCGGTATCGGTCGATTCATAATCTCCTCCCTCTTCCCCTTGGATATCGAGACTCGTTTATGAGAGATCTCGTACCCTAAATATGTCACACTCGTCTTGGCAAGTTGACACTTGTTCAGATTGCACTTCAGGCCAAAAGCTCCGATGCGCCTGAATATATCGGACAGATGATCGATATGCTCCTCCATTGTCTTAGAGTATACGATAATGTCATCGATATAACAAAATGCATATTCTCCCGCTTTCTGTCCCCTCCTTCTCATAAAGCCTCCGTCTGTGAGATCTTCGTACTGACTGCTTAACATCTTCTGCATCGCCTTCTGAAAGAGTCCTGGGGCTTGCTTGAGGCCCATCGGAAGCACTTTCAATTGATATATCTCCATACCCACCACAAACGCCGTCTGCCATATGGACTTTTCTTCCAGTGGTATCTGCCAGAAGCCATTCTTAAGGTCAATGACTGAATAGAATTTCGCATTCCGCAGTACTCTCCTTCCTTCTTCTAATGTCGGGAGAGGATTTCTCTCTTCCTCCAGCACCTTGTTAACACGAGCATAGTTAACTGTCAGGCGCCATTCTCCTCCTGGCTTCGGCACTATTCTCGGTTGTGAGACTATTGGAGATGTTGATCTCTCAATAAAGTCCTCATTGAGCAGCTGTCTTGCTAGCTTCTCCGCTATCTTCGCCCCATGTATACTCAAATTCGCCCTTCGTGGTGCCGGTGACGGCTCCGCACCCGGTATTTTGTAAATAACCGCTGTGAAATCTTCAGGCTTGACACCACCTGCATGTGGAGGGTCAAAAATTTCCTTGTTCGCCTCTAATTTGGCTTTTAAAAGCTCCTTCTCCTTCTCCGTGCCTACTCCTTCTTCCAACATTTTTCGCGCCGCCGCTTGAAAATCTTCATCAGACATCTGCTTATGTTGCTTGAGGGGTTCTCTGTCCTCCTCCATGCCTAAGTCCTCTTCCGAGACATCATCTAGGCCCGTCTTTTCATACGTGACCGTGTCCGGTTCATCATCTTTACCGAGCTCCACCAGCATGTCAATGAGTCTCGCGTATTGCAAAGGAGCTTTACGGGTGTAAAAACCATCAAAGCATGTGAATGCTTGCGGTATCAATTTCAACTTGTCGAGGTCTCTGAGCTTCCGCTTGTATGCACTGCTCTGCTCACGAGTTCCCAAACGACAAGCCACCACTAGCTGTTGCTTGCGAGAGGGTACCGGTAGGATGATCAATAAGCCGGTCCCTTATTTCCTGCGCCCATATCGCCTTCTCATTATATGGCAGGATAATAGTATACGGCTTATTATTTTCGAATAAAGTCCGTAAGCATTTCTTCACTTCAGTTAGTGAACGCGGCCACGTCGGCTCGTCACCCCAGAAATCAGTAATAAAACTTTTAATAGTTTCTGGTGGAGTATCCGGGATTCGCCCCGTTCTCCTTGGTACAAACGCCTCCCTTTTTTCTTCTCCTACTTTCCCATGGAAACAGTATCCGTTAGTAATATGGACATCAGTTCCTACTCCTTCCGCAAATCTCGCCAACGACGGGCTTCTTTGTGCGACACATATTATCTCCTCCTTTCGCTTCTCGATTAAGCCATCAATAGACTTTTTGTCCCAATGGCATGTCGGAACTGTGACAGTGCACACTTGGGATTCCCAATTGTCGGTCCAAGACAGCTCGTCCGGTCTTATGACATGCGGGTGAACATACACCTCAAGTGCCTCATGCACGATGGCCACTTTTTGTGACCGTCGCTAGACTCAGCTCATAAGCATCATAAGAGTCAGTAGCGTTGAAGGGATCAACATCGCTCTCCTCTCCTCTTTTTACTCCATATATCACTCGCCGTGCGGCGCAATCAATCATAGCCCCCATCGTAGCCAATTGGTCATACGACAGTAATGTTGATCCGTGGTAAACGGGGACAACATAAAGGTCCATGCGGTATACTCGTGCGGATTTTAATTTTAAGGTCAGTGTGATGATGCCCGTTATGACCGTCCGGCTACTCACTCCCTTCAAAGTGCCCGTCGAATTTTTGATATTTCCGTCCACCCAGTCCCGGTATCGATTTAAAAACTTCCGGCCGACAATATTAATATTCGCCATCGTATCATTACCAACTTTTAATACGGTTTTCAAAGTTTCACAATAAAGTTCCGTATAGCACAGAGCATCGGGCCTGTGTATATTAGCTGCGAGAACAAGAACTTTGCGTTCCAAATTTTGGAGTCTTGTCTCTAAGTCTTTCATCTCCTCCTTCTTCTCCTCTTGTTTCACCTCGTTAACGTTTTTATTATTCAGCGGTACCGGTACGTTTACTATGTGAGCGATATTGTCTTGTGGCACTTGAGTGCACTTATTGTCGTTTTTCTCGCCGCCCGCCACGATCGTTGACATTGCTTCTGTTCGTAATTGCTTGCTTGGCCGAAGCGATACGTCTGCCATCGGCCTCCTCGCCTCTATCGCCAGTTTCGCATTCCTATTTGCACCAGTTATCATTGTAATCGTGACGTGTGAACGGGTATGAGGCTACCTTGGGGCTGCAGCCTCTGTATACCCACGTCTTTGTTCTCACAAAGAGTAAGTGTTGGCCCAGTCTGCACAACAGCAGTAGAAAACACTGTGACTTTAGGGTTAAACTTCACAGTTTTCTCCTTCCTCTCTCCTTCCCCCTTCAGTCATTCCACCACCTCAAATCGATTACCTTCAGTTTCGTCCGGCTAAGATGACGGATCGGTGTTCGAGGCAGTGTTGTAGGCCTGACCTCGACCGAAGTTTGGGTTGGAGCTTGCCCATGAGCCTCCTACTCCTCTAGGTGGGGGGGGCTGGAGCCCGAAAAGCTCTTCCTCCATAAGAATTATATCCCCGACCTCCTCCTCTTCCTCTCTGAGGGGTTCCCTGCCACCTCGAGGCTCCTCTCCATGCTCCTCCTCCTCGTCCTCCTCCTCCTCCTCCTCCTCGTCCTCTTTGAGAGGCTTGTTTGTTCTTCTTTCTCTCCCTCTCCTGCTTCTTGTCCATCCTCTTCATATAGGCAATAATCGCCTCTCTTAGCTCGCCGTCATCACACTGATTGGCAAACCAGCCTTCTGTATTAGCGGCATTTTGAAGCAGTTGGTAAAGGCCCGGTTCAGTACCTCCTGCCTTGTTGAGAAAGTCAGCCCTTGCTGTTGGGTTCTGCCTGTCATGATTGAAAGAGCAGTTTCTCCATCTCTGCCTTACACTGCAAGCCCGCGAACCACCTCCAGCATGCGATCTTGAGGTCTGGCTCTCTCTGTCTCTTCCATCCAATAACTCGGTTTGTGTACGTGGCTTGCGCGCCAACAGGTACACCGCCTGCCTGTGCCATGTGTGCCTCCGTGACTGTGTCCAAGTTCGAGCATGCACTCATAACTTCTTGGAACAGTGCTGCCGGAGCAACGCTTCGAACTTTAGCGTCGAACACGTGTGTCTCGAGGAAGTTCTTGGACTTCACTACGCTAAACGTTGGGCATTGTTGTATGAGTTGCGTAAGTTTGCTCGGGTGCACTGAGTGCAATGCCGACAAAAAATAGAGAATGATCGGCTTGCGGCCATAGAATAGCCCATAGGAGGAAACTACCTCCGTAAGGGTCGCCGGCAAGCTAACAGCACGCCTCAAACTCATCGCCACTGTCTCAAAGATTTCAAATCCTATTAGAGTACCAGTGCAGAGATGCTGGTATCCATGAGATTGAAAATATGAAATGAGTGTGGCCACCGCCAGTTCACACTGAGCGTCTAGGCCTGTCAAACTCTTTCTCTTATTCTCCTCTTGCTTTCTCAAAGCCTTGTACATGGGTAGATCCAATCCCTCTTGGATTAGAGACTGATCAAGAACCGTAGCAAGAGCCTCATATTCTTGAGTCTCATCGAAGGGAAAAGACTTGATGCAGGCATTGATCTCTTTGAGCTTGCCTAGGAGCGAAGAGTCAGAGTCTTTTTCTGAACTCGTCTTGGCATAGAGCATGAGACTAGCCACTCCTCCTTTCTTCCCCTTGAAGGCATTTATGATGTTTTGTCTGTCCATCTTCTCCGTGTTTGTGACCACCACCGTAGTTGAGCCCGAGGATGTAGGGGCTGGTGGGGCAGGAGCTGGTGGGGCAAGATATGCCGGAGGGGGTGCCCTTGCACTACTCGCTCTTGCTTTCGCTTCCTCCAATTGCAACTTCCTGGCGAACTCCTCACTCTCTTTCGCCTTCTCCTTCTCGCTTATCAGTAGTTTTTGAACATGACTGATATAGGCCGTCAGCTCAGCAACAGATCTGACAAAGTTATATTTCTCCACATATTCATCAACCTCTGCCTTATTGGCGATCGGTGGTGCTGCGGTTGTTTTAAGGACAGAGTGATCCTTGGTAGGAATCCATCTCTTCCACGCCTCCTTGTGCATCAACGCAGCCACCAACAGTCTGAGCTTGGTCAGAAGTCTGTCATTCCTGTCCACCTCGTCAATCACAGGATGGGTTTCTCCTGCCTTCGTAAGGTTCTTCTCCATTTCTCTCATCCCCGCCTCCAAAGCCTTCAATTCAGTCGAAAAATAATACATATGAGAATACCCCAGATATGTTTTTCGAACTGAAATTAGTCATCATTTTTGTTATATCGACTGGGTCCTGACCAGTCGCGAGGAGTCTAGCCCTTGCTCTTGGGTGTGCGTATTGGAGGTAACCCTCGCCCTGTGGGCCGTAAGAACGTTCCCAAATTAGAGCTTGGGAGTACACCGCAAAGATAGCACAAGTATTTCAAGGTGGGTATGTGAATTCCCAAACTTGATATGTTGCACCTTCTTCCTCTCATCCCATTGGAGACCAGTTTGCAGAGATGCTGTGCAATATCTGACAATGGGATATAGATATCTTTTCTGGTGCGACTTCCCACTCGTCTCAACTCCTGAGGGATCCAGACATATGTGTCTTTCACTGCCTCCATCACAAGATCAAATTCGGTTTTAGTGAGGTCGTAGTGGTCTTTCACCCACTGTTGCTCCTCCTCTGAGACCTCCCCATCCTCAATCAAGTTTATCGTTTGTCGTCCTCCTCCTCCTGTGGAGGCAGGTGGTATATTGTGTACCCAGTGCTCTCTTTTTGTTCTACTCCTCCTCCTCCTTCTCCTTCTTCATCTTCTTCCTCTCCTCCTCTTCCTCCTCCTATTTCCTCCTCTTCTTCTCCTTCTTCATTCAATCCTCCTCTTTCATCTTGCATTTGTTCTTCTTGTTCTTGTGACAGTGCTTCAAGATAATCACTCACCTCGCTGATCTCTGTCGACATGATGTCGTATTAGTAAATGACAGAGGACAGTGTCAGCTCCTATGTTATGTTTTCGTTCGTTTGAGTTCTGTTCCTCCTTCAGTCGATTGACTAGTGAAGAGAGAAACTAAGAGAGAGGGTAGAGTGAGATCCCCTGTCCTCTATGTGACAATGTCTGTAAGTTTGTTTTTGTTTGAAAAAAGTAGTCCTTGAGATTTTCTCCGATTTCTTGTCCTCCTTACTCAAATTGCTTTCTGCTCCTTCTTTTCTATATTGTATATAGTATGAGGCACTAGGACCTACATACAGATAGTTACAGAGAAGCTAGAGAAGCTCTCCTTGAGAAGTCGACAGTCGGTCGGACAGGTTCTCAGACCTACTTTTGAGAACGATCAGAGATTTGCAAAAATATTCTGACGTATGTGTGAGATAATGCAGATAAATGCACAAACTAGAAGGGTAGAGTGTTGTGCTCCTGTCCCTATGCTTGTTTGTGTTTTGTGTGTGTTTCTTCACTCTTCTGTCCACCTCCTTCTTCTTGGTCTCTGTGTGAGAACAGCAAGAACGACAGAGAGTCTGTATCTGATGTCTCCTTGTGAGCACACAGATATGGATTGGGCTAGAGGGTACGAGACATCTACTTGAGACCAATCAATTGTTTGTTTTTGTATAAGAGCTACGAGGATTATGTGTTGGAGTATTTGTTTTTGTCTGACGTCCCAGTGTGAGACAGGTCAGCAAAATCGTTCTGGATGCCCGTGTGGCAATGCAGAAAGAAATCACCCTAATGATGTGGACTCCAAATGTAATGCCCCCAACGATAGCTCAATAAAAAGTCGGTAATACAACCAAACACAGTCCTCAAGAATGACAATGATCCATGATGTCTCGTTGTATTAGCTCAGTGAAGCCGAAAAGGAAAACGGCAACAGACCAGGAATAAAATGGCATCAGGTCCAATCCGGACAAATAATACTGAAAAACAAGCTGGTGCACCTGTCACCAGGAAAAGGGTAATTTTTACCGGCTATCCGGGGGGTGCGGATGCCTACAGTGCGACAGGATAAACAGTCAGCTAAAGTGCAAGCTAAGTATGACATATTTAGAAAATAACTGCGCCTTTAGAACTATTGAACATTATGATGTGTTTGAACATTTAAAAAAAGAATTTTTGAAAAAAATTGAAAATCCGACCGTTACAACTGTTTTTTCACAATTTTGCACGTTTTTTGCTTTTTTTTGGTACGAAGGTGTCAAGTCGTTGTTTCGGTTTGTTTTTCCATGAAAATTCACAAAATATTATTAATTTATTTTGATTTTATCATATTTAAGCATAATTTTGAAAAAATTAAAAAAAAATTGAAAATATAACCGTTACAATAATTGATGTAACTTAAGCTGTAGACGGAGGCTACTTGCCACTCACTTGTACTAGCTATACGAACTATGAATGAAATTAAATTAATATTAGTTTGTTTATTCAAAATTCAAATTCAAATTCAAATTCAAATTCAAATTAAATTCAAGTTTAAATTCAATTTTTTTAACGCAAACACTGTTTTACTAACGAAGTCTTCGCCTCGCCTGTCTTGGCCTGCCCCTTCTAGTGGGAGATTCGCGGCGTTGCCGCGGAGGAACTGGAGGCAAACCTAGCTCCTGAGGCCACCAGAAGTTCGCATTAGCTGGTTCAGCTAAAGTGTTCAAAACAGTTCGAGCACCAGCCTTACCAACAAAGCGAAAAAGTATGGGTTGCTCATGGCGGAAGCTTCTGATAAACACTTTGCCGGGTGTGTCAGTGAACTCAAAATGATGATGTTTGTAAAGATCAGGAATTGGTTGCACTGGATGCCGGAACTTTTCATCTCTGTCAATTATATTTTGAAAATACAAAGGCTCAGAGTTGGAAAGTTTGGTTTTGATTAACCAACCAAGATCCCTGGCGGTTTCCCAAATCCAGTCGTCATGGAAGGCCATGTAGGCCACCATTTGAGCAATCTTGCCGGCGTGTGAGTCAGCCAAGCCTTTGCCATGATGTGAAGGCCAAAGGTTCCAAGAAAAATATTCAAGCCAAGGATGTTTTGCCCTTGCAAGGCTAACCTCTGCAAGTGAATATCTTTGCTTAAAATGCTTCCGGCCTCCGTCGGACCATTCAATGCCTCTTGTTTTACCCAGCGGCTTGATAACCCTAGTCAAAATATCAGATTGCCACTTCCGGTAAAAAAAGAAATCATTATTACCTTGCTTGTCTTCGTGATGGGGGAGGGTGTCGATATATTTCCTTTTGATTTCCCCACTCCCATCCCCCATCAAAAGGACTGATATCAAATCGTTGATATCTTTTGTTTTTCCTCCCCCCACACTCATCATTGAGAAATCAATAACCATCAGAACATATCTCAAGTCCTGCCTGACCAACTCAAGATCATCATCGAAACCTTTCATATTTTCTTTCGCTTTCAGGTGATGCTCGTTTTTTTTTTTTAATCGTTTCAATTAGCTTCGCCAACTCCTCGAATTCTTCGTCTTCTAGTCTCCTCTCTCTTCGTTCTTGTTGTAGCTCTGCTAATCTTTCTGTTTGCTGTTTGTGCCCCTGCAATGGGGGCACTTTCCCCAAACTTTATTATGTCTGCACTCCACCCAATATTGGCTGTAAAGGCGAGTCCAATCTGCTCGACTGGGGGGGGGGGGGGGGTGTACGAGACGCTGAAGCTGCGAGAACAGAAGAATGAGGAATTGACCTACTTGTTTGGCCCAGAAGTCCCGAACGGCAGCTAAACTCATGCGCCCCTGCCGTTGGTTTTGAGTAAGCGCAGGTGTCCTAATAATTGTTAATGATTATTTTTACTCAGTAATACTGATGGAAAAAAAATACTTGGAAAGTACAGTAATAGTTACAACATCATGCCATGCTGTTACAAAAACATGGCATGAAATTGTAGCTTAAAAGGATGTGGCCAGGCAACAAGCCTGGCCACGGGTGACTGTGTGACACTGACATTGTGTTGAGAGGCGGGAGGGCGCGGGTACCGATTGCCATGCGGACACAGAAGAACAAAAAGCTGAACCAACTGATTTCCCTCTCTGACTTGAGGCGGACGAACACAACCTTAATCACGCTCGACAATTTGCATGCGTTTTTCCAAGAAGCGACCCCAGCCCCTTTGGAATTCTGCGAGCTTTTGCCTCAATTCCTGATCCTCGTCAAAGAAGTAAAGATTTTTCTGGAGGCGCTTGGGCTGATCGGCTAATTGCGGGCTGATTTCGTGAGACATGACCCGGGGAGTAACGAACAAATTCTTTGCGCGGGGAAGGGCGCTGCGGTTGCTGCAGACATGGCTCCTGCCGAGGTGGTACACAGGCGGATCGCAGGGTTCGCACTTGTAGACTCCAGACTCACCGGCCTCAAAGGCAACTGCTAGCTGAGCCTGCGTTCGGCGCAACTTCTGCTTGGGCTGATGAACGTGCGGCTGACCTGACTTAATCGCTGCAGAAATGGCCTACAGAAACAAAAAAAAAAAAGGTGAGGCAGCGCAACAACAAAGAGAGAGGGTACCGGTATGATTTGTTTCCAGCACACTGGAAAGCTGGCATAGTTTTCGTACACCTTGCTCTCCGTTATTGCTTCAACAAAATTGTACCCGGAACGGAGGTGACGGTCGTGTGAAGGGTGGTTTTTGGCCATGCAATACTCGCTACCGTAACTATCCATACCTAGCTGAATGGCGATAGGATCAGAATCAATAGGTGTGTTCTCAAAGCTCGAACCGACAAAGGCACGAAGGGCAGAGAGAGAAGGGAGAGATAGCCAATTGACAGAAGTTTGCGTTAGGTTGAAATATTGCTGTACCTCTCCTATGATTGCGCGAATGTGGGGTGGAACTGTGGAAGGACAAAATGATTGTATGCCTTGGGTATCCTCCAAAATTCTGACTATCATTCCAAACCCCCACTTTGCTAGCTCAACGATAGGCGAAGAATCCTCACTGAAAAGCTTACCTGCCTTCCCCCCTAACGATTCTAAAATGACGTCAATAAAAGAAATTTGGCTGTAGGATTATGTGGGCGGCGAATGTTGCTTTTTGCTTCCTCCTCAAACGACATACAAAGGCCCTCCTTTTCGTCGCCCCGCAGCTCATGCAAGGCCAAACATCGCTGTTTGGACTCTTGCAACGCTGCTGGGGCAGAAGACGAGGAGGGTCGTTGTATGTCGGTCGAGGAGGAGGAGCAACGACTTGAGACATCAGGTTGTTGTTGCCCGAAATCGAACATCTGACGGGCCTACACCGACACAAAAATAGAAGGAAATAAGATGGGGAATGAGCAAGATAGACATGGCAAGGCCCAAAGGCACATAGCCAAGCATACCCTGGCAACATATGAAGCTTGGTTCTGCAGGCGACTCTGCAAAACGGCGTTTGTCCTTTTGGACATTGCCGTCTGAAACAAAAAAAAAAAAAAGAAAAGAAAAAAGAAACAAAACAAAAAAGGGAATAGTGAAAGGAGGGTGGGCATGGTCGTTGGAAAGCACAGGAAAGGGCAAAGACGAAAAAAAAGGCACAAACAAACAGGGAACGAAAACTCGACAAAAGACATGACAAACGCCCAGTTGTCTCTATGTGGTAAAAAAAGTGTCAAGAAGTGTTGACGGTTGGGGAAAAAAGGCAGCCAAACTGTTGGCGACTTCGACGGACAAAAAAACCGGCTTTTGCGGCTAACTGCTACTTTTTCCCAAAACTTCCGTGCACAATTGGGACAATTTTTGGCGGTTTTTGGGCTTGGTTTCGGAGAGGCCAATTTTGTTGTGGGTTGTTGTTGCAATCAAAGGACTCGAGAGTTTGCACAGTATGTCGGCTGGCGACGAAACCAAAGATATGGCAGCAGCAATACTGCAGAACAAAACGCATCTGGTACAGGTTCTCAGATTTTTTGTGTGTTGTCTTTTTGCTTTTCGAACTTTTTTGATCTTGTTGTTGTTGTTGGAGGCGGCCCAGCTGGGGTTGGCGGGCTTGACACCACTCCTATCAACGCTGTCTTTCAAGCATCAGCTGCAGGGCCTGGGGAAGCAGCAGACCCAAACAACGATGAAGTTTTGTTGGAGAATCGTTATTACCCTTGCGTTTTGAAGGTCACGTTTTTGAAGAAGGAAAGTCGGCTGAAGCAGGTCGCGGAGCTGAAGGGTCTTGGTGAGCGTTTCCTCAGCCTCAGCGTTGGAGCCAAGTATAGAATCGGCACTCGTGTGCAGGTGATCATGAGTGCATTGTCCCAATTTTTTTTTTGTTGTTTTTTACCTTGGTAGGTGGAGCTGTGTAATCCTGGAGATGTGGCATTGTTCCGTCCTGGCCGTACCAACGAGAAGGGTGAACAACTGCGCAGAGCTGGGATTTCAGTGAGGAGGGGGCGAAGTTGATATCCGGAACTCCGGATGGTGAGAGGCTCGTGCACTTAGTTGAATGCATGTGAAATGGTATGAAACTTTCTGTTGGAATGTGGTTTTACTTTATCCGCTCGTACATCAACGCCCAGTCAGTTGGAAAGCAGTTGGAGCATGTCGATACCCATGTAGCATTGGCCAGGTTGCTAGTCATTTCCAAGAGGGTGGTGCCCAACACAAACCACACTTACGTTCATTTTCTGTTTGCCTACAAGAGGGAAAATGGTTCTGTGCGTGTAACTGTCTGCACTAAGGAATGGGTTCATGGCATGGTCCCCGAACCTTTTCAAATCCTTTTGAATGCAAATAAGGATGCATTGTTGCCTTTCACGGTGGAGTCCAAATCAATTCAAGAGCAGTTGGTCAGTTGGGGCGAATCTGCTTCAGAGTTCGGAGCAGCAGT
>WBZZ01003075.1:15000-27500 GCA_019918135.1 Paulinella micropora | reverse complement strand
TAATGTATCAAATTTTCTGTTTTACCCGGGGTCAACGTGAAAAAAAAAGTTATGAAAGCAGTTTCAGCCATCGAAAAACAGTGCAGCCTTGCAATTTTAGGTGATTTTTATGCTATATTTTCACACTACAAGTACCGGTGCGAGATGGAAAGTCTTGAACCGGTCCGGATGCACGAAAACGTTCAGGCAAAGTTAAAACAATAAAACAAAACGATCAATTTAATGAAAAAAGTACTTTCGAAAAATATAGCATATTTCGAAAACAGTGCCCGAATCCAGGTGCATTACTTGGTGGCAGCGGGAAGAGGGGCAGACGAATGCATCATCATAAGATACCAACCGCAGTGGCAATCTTCGGAGCAGAATGAAATGTCCGCACGCAAGCCATCATCATTGTCGCAATCGCCTGCCTCTAGGCCGCAGGTGTAGTCGCACTGCTCGTGCTCATCACTACCATCTTTCAGCTTGGCGCCGGTCATCCACCACCCTTTGTGCACCGTGCTGCTGCATTTCTGGCAAGCGGTGCTGTCAAACTCCCGCACGTTAAATGTTTCCTCGCACACGCAGCATGTGGCGTGGACAGAAGAATTGTTTCCTCCAATGTAACCTTGCCTTGCAAGCTTCTGGTGTAGGCATCAGCCCCCTGATAACCGGTAAAAAGTACCTTTTCCTGGTGACAGGTGCACCAGCTTGTTTTTCAGTATTATTTGTCAGGATTTGGACCTGATGTCATTTTATTCCTGGTCTGTTGCCGTTTTCCTTTTTGGCTTCACTGAGCTAATATAACGAGACATCATTCTCATCTTTTGAGGACTGTGTTTGGTTGTATTACCGACTTTTTACTAGCTATCGTTGGGGACATTACACTGAACGATCTTCTCGTCGTCATCGTCTTCCGTATTTTCTTCTAAATCCTCCACCTTGTCACAGGGAGCTCTCCTTCCACAGCTGCTTTGGGCGGCCTGCCCTTTTTAGAACCGGGCTCCAGAAACTTGCGGACGCGATCCTTGGCGTTTTGAACCTGGCCAGCATCGATGTCCAAGCAGGTGACGATCATGTTGGCCTGAAGGGCGCCGATGACCTCCGAGCCAGAGCTCATGCAAGCAACCAACACCTTGCTCTGCGGGGGAAGAATATCAGAAAGGATTTATCTGGACAACTCCGTGGGTTTTTCAAAAGCGTTGACTCGTTCGTCCTGCCTCCCAGTGACTTTCTGTTTTTTCGTTGGGACCGCAACAGAGTAAACATTGTGATGATCAAGCGGGTTCCTGGAGAGATTGAGCTGAAATACACTCTGGGCCGGGTAGAACGCCACCATGATGCACTCCACTGCCTTGATCCACTTCTGGACGTGTCCCTTGTAGTTGTGCTTCTCCTTGTACCAGAACACAGACTCGATTGTTCCGAAGCCACACTGTTACAAAGCTTCCACCAAGAGGTCGTACTGGGACAGATGGTGATGAAAAATGACGGCGCGCTTGTTAGCGTTGCAGACAAAACCGAACTGGTTCAGCAATTTGATGACACTTTCCTTGTTGCTTTCAGTAGTGTCAGCAACAAGGTCGGAAATCTTGTAAGGAAGGTCAGCGTAAAGCAGGTCTGGATCAAACAAGACACAAACACAAGGAATGAGGAAAACCAAAAAAGAAAAATATAACATATTTTCAATTGATGGAAAAGAAAGGGAGACCAAAATTGCCACACACTAGATCAGAGTTGCAGGCCATGTTGAACATGTCCTGCACCAGAATCGTAGCGTTGCCGAAATGGATCTGCTGATCTTCACAGATGGTTGCCTATCAAAAAAAAAATATATATATTTTTAAACAAGTCTTCAAGAGCATGCAACAGAAGGTCTCAGAACCTGTGGCTGTTCGATTTCTTCGCAGAAGAGACGTTTGAGTGCTGCCTGGATCCAGGTCTTGACGTAATTTTCCAGGTTGTCCGGGAGGGAGCGGTCCTTCTTTTTCTGCAGGTAGAGGATGTCCACAGTGCGAGCAAGGATTGCCCTGCCTTCATCGTTGTCAAGCTGGGGACGAAATCACACAAATCCTTCCACTGTTTGCCGACGTAAACACCGTCGATTTCAAAAAAAACCCCATGTTGTCAGCAAGGTCCAGGATCGTGTCCTGCAGCGAGATGAGGCAGACGTACTTCTTCTGCTCCAGAAAAAACTTCTTCATGGTTTGCTTCACTTCGCTTGGCTTTCCTTGCCGGAGGTCCTCAATCAATTGCTGCATTTCTTCCACTAGACCAGCCTTGTCCTTGCGGATGTTGTGAAGTTCGTTGATGCTTTCGATGATTGCCTGGTCCCTAGGCATGTCAGAACGAACGCCACCAGGGGAAAGAAGCTTCAGCCAGCACTTCCAAAGCTCACCGGTGTTCGAAGCGACGTAAGTCCACATGGAACCGAAAGTCGGCAAGGGGATGTTGTTCGAAAGGGCGAAGTCCCTCTTCCATGAGGTCAGAAACTTGTTGCAGGAAGCATCATTCTAGTCTTTGAGACGAGCCATTCCAGAGTAACCTTGATCGTGCGCAGAAATGCAGTTCTCGCCGAATGTGTTTTTACGGTGGACGTCAGCAACAGTGTTCTAGAAGGCACCAAGAAAACTGACGGATTGACGACCTTCATCGTTTCAACGAACGAAACGAAGAGCTTGCAGGTGAATGACCTGGAATTTCGAGTTCTGAGGTTCTTCTCTGTGAAGTTGCTGAGTTGCATGGCTGGAATGAAGACCAACGATCGCCTGCAGGGGAAACTTGCCGTCCTGGATGGCCTTGCGAAGAAAGTTCTTGATCTTGGCCTGGCCCTCGATTGGCAGGCTCGTGAAGTCCATCTTGGGCCTTTCCTTTTCTACAAGCCCAGCCGAATTCCACACAGCCTGAAATTCTTTCAAGGCTCTCTCGTCAACGAAAGGAGGGGATTCCAAGAGGGAATTGTCGGCGTCGTCCAGCCCAAGCTTTCCGGGATTGACAACTTCTTTCGGATCTCGGATCCAACCCACCCACTGGATCTTCCTGTTGGGATCCTGAGACTTTTTAAAATTCTCGACGAGTTGTTTGACATGCTCTGAGTCGAAAAAACGATCAGTCACTGCCCTGTGGGGTTGGGTAGCGATGGCGTCGGGAATGGCCTGCACGTTCTTGTAAGTCATGCTGGCAAGGGCTTTGGCGGCTTCCTTCGTCTTCTCTCTGGTGTCTGCACAGAACAACCAACCAAAAACATAGTATAATTTTCAACAAAAGAACAAAAGAAAAGGGGGCTGACCCTTGATGTACGCATTCTTCTCAGCTTTCTGATTGTCAGCCTCCAAGACATTCTTTCCCGTGCCCTTTTCCCCCTTCATCCTGCGCTTCTTCTCGGGTTGTTCGGACCCTTCCGGCGAGGCCTGCGGTTTGCACTTTCCAGTTGCAGCAGGTGTGGAGACTGAAGAAGAAGACGACGCCGGAGACAGGGGAACCGGGGGTGGGGCAGAAGACGACGAGGATGAAGACGGTGTCGCGGAAGTGGCAGAGGAGCTCCTGGCCAGAGGTGTGATGGTTCCAACCGCCGCCTTGGGCTGTTTTTTATTCAAGGGGATAGACCGTAATGGAGTGGATGTCGAGGAACTGCTCGATGAAGATCTCAAAGAAGTACTCGACGAAGAGCTCGAAGGCTGTGGCAGCAGGGGCTGAAGACACGAGGCTGGGGGGCCTGCCTGCAGCTAGCTGAGCAGAAACACGACGAGCGAGGGCAGGGTCGGCGCGTGCTTTTTCCTCTTCCACCACCTCAGTAGCTGCAACACTGCCCTGAGAATTCGAAAGAGAATTGTTAGGATGGAAAACAGAGGAAACATCAGCCGGGGCAGCCTGCGAATCAGCGATTGTCCCCTTGGCCTCCTGCTTGGAACCATCCTAAGTTGAAAAATATGGCATATTTTTCAACACGACAATTATGACGTCGTGGTGGAAGATGTGTCTCGGATGAAAAATATGATATATTCTTGAGACATGGAAAAAAAAAACCAAGTGGAGTAAAGAATCGTGAGACATTGAAGCTCACAAGAAAAATATTGCATATTTTTGTTTGAAGACCTTAGCCTGCTCATCCATCTCTTTTTGAAATTGCTTGAGGTACTTGTTCACAGCCCCTACACCCGAGAGCAAAAACAAAAAACCATAGTGACACGAAGCCAAAAAAACAGTTTGGGCAAGCATGGCAGCCATGAACTCACAGCCCATAATTGAAACTTGTTCAAATTCAAGCAACAACTAGAACAACAGACACAAAGCAACAACAAACAACTAGAATAAAGGAGAGCTTGCTGACTTGTAGGAGCTGCCACGTTTGGGCCTTTGGCGAACATGTCGTGCAACTTCTCGTCCCAGGTCACATCCGCAGGAAAGCCCACGTAGTAGAAAGCTTCAGTGAGGCACAGTTCATCGAGCAAAGCAAATGTCTTGAATTCTCCAGCTTCGTCTTGGCTTGTGTCGTCGACCCACACCTGGACGTGCCAAAGTCGAGGGTTGTAGTTGTAACTAGTAGCACCTTTTGGCTTAAACGAAAACTTTCACACAACACCGAGATCGAAAGAGCTCTCGATGTGACCCGTGTGGTCAGTCCCATGCTCTCTTCCAAACTCACACTCAGAGACAATGAGCTTCATTTCAGGTGAGACCCACCATCTGTAGGTGATGTAAGACTTGTCGACAGAGGGACCACCCATGATGTAGTGTTCGGAAAGCAATTTTTGAGAGTGAAACAATCTAGACACCCGAACAAAAGTGCTCAAGTTGACCGGAAGCGGTCACGAAGCACAAAAAAAATGAAGTTAGGCCTGAAAACATGTATTTTTTTTTCATTTGGATAGGGATGGAAAGTCACGCTCATATGATGAAATGCAATCAAAAATGGCAAACGGACCCAGTCCGGCCACTTGTTCCCAAAAACTGACGCCCGAAACCGGTTTTTGTGCCTTGGTGACACCTAGTGTGGGCTCAAACCGGCTCACTTTGGAAAATATGCCATATTTTTTTTTCTGAGACATCCTTTAAAAGTGATTTTTTACCTTTTTTCCGGACGGATTTGTTTGAAAAGGTTCCGGTGTCGGAATATGTCATATTTTTGTTTTCCGACAACCCTTGTAAAACCATTTTCGCCACTTCTGTTTTTTTTGACAATATTAGGTTCTCAAGCGATGTTACCTGTCTGCGCTGAGAAGCCACTTCGTTGAAGTGGCAAAATCGATTCAGGGCACTCCTTTTGTTCCTGATTGCAACACGTTCGCAGAAGAAGACCTGAAAATCAAGAAAGCTGTATCCAGTAAGTTGCCTGTGACACGTTCAACGCATTTTTCTCTCTTGTGGTCACTCGTGGTCAGGCGATTTTTTGGGTTTTGGCTTCGAAGCTTGGGTGAAAATGTTCGCGCCTGACAGACTTTACAGATTTTGGCACAAGTTAGCGCATGTCAGGCATCAGAACGGTCAGTTCCGCAAAATTGAAGAACATGACGCCCAAGTTCTTTTGTCGGAGGGCAGACAAGCGTTTTCGTTCTTCCTTCTTTTCGTCATGCTTCAACAGGGTCAGCGTTTTCTTCAGTGGGTGCTTGACTTGTGCCTTGAACGCAAGCATCGAGGACTAAGCAGGGAAGGACTCGATGTTTTGTCCTCGTTTGGAAGAGTGATTCCGATCAGGAGCTTTGATCGCCGCCGCAAAATTCGCCTTCAGGAAATCAAAACATCTCTAAGGTTCTTTCCTTCCCCCTCCTTTACGCATGGATGAGCATTAACTGTTTTCAAAAATATGCAATATTTTTTGTCTTTGAAAAAATGTTGCCCTTGGTTGTACTTCCCAACAAGTGTAGTTTTGAAAAATATGACATATTTTTCTCATCTGAAATGTTTTCTGAAACCCACAAGTACAATTCCTTTCATTACTTGTACTTTAACCTTTGCAAATCCTCGATGTAAACAATCACAAAAATCTCGGTTCTCGGCGGATGGATTGGTTTTTGCTGCTCTTCTTCGTCTTTTGGCCGTCAGATTTGCAAAAGACGAGGAAGAGAAATCACCACTGTCTACGGTCGCAACTAGTTCTTGCTCTTCTGACTTTTAGGACAAGGCCAGAAGAGCAAAAACTCAAACTCTTGCTGGTCGTCTTCGGACTCCTGTCCGTCCAATTACTGGCTGGCTGGAAAGCAATGCCAGGTGGAGTTTACTTCTGAAGCACAATGTTAAAATCTCCACCTTGCATTGTTGACCCTTGAAGCTTCGTTACTGATGGAGGGTTGTGGCAAGAAATAACAAATTTCTTCCTCGGTAAAATTTCCTGCTACGATTATTTTTCTGACCCCTACGGTCGTTGGGTGCGCAGCGCCGAAAAAAAACAAGTAGCTGTCTTTTTCGGCGCTACGCCATCCCTGGTGAAACTTGTTTCTAATTTAGCGGAGGGTGTTGGCAAGAAATTACACATTTCTTCCGCAGTAAAATTTGTTGCCTATGCTCTTTTTCTGACTCTGGAAGCTTCGTTACTTGTTTCTTCCATTGTGCCCTGTCCAGAGGGACCAGACAGAGTGGAAGAACCACTCAAACTGTTTGCAGAGTTTTTTTTCCCCCATGGTTTTTTATGTTTTTTTTTTTTTTTTTTTTTTTTTTTTTTGTCGTCAGTGTGGAGGAGAAACGAGCCGATGACCTGAAGTCTACTTGGTTCGACAACTTCGCGACCAGCTTGAAGTTTCGGAACGTCGGAGTGCCGAACGTTGGGAGTGGCCCCTACAACAACGGCCTCTGGACTGTCTTCGGAATTCTGAAATCTCAGCGCCAGAACCCTCCCAGCATGGTGCTTTGCGTGGGCCAGGTCGATGCTTTTCCAGAGGATTTGTTTGATGACGCGGTCGTTGCCTTGACCCGAGCTAACATGAGAGAGCTTTAAACCAACAACAGAGATTTCGAAATATAGCATTTACGGTAGATTCTAACAACAGAGATTTACGGTAGATTCTAACATTTACAAGCCGATTTACAAGGTAGTAATTCTGTGCATGCATTCGAAAAATATAGCATATTTTTTTAATTGATGTCACAGGCTTTGTACGATCGAAGCCGGGGTTTGTCGCACTTGAAGTCCTGGATGTGTGTCTTCTTGGGCCATTGACATGTTCACAAGTTCCTTTGTGTCTTGATTTGGCGTGAGTTTAAGGGCCAGGTTTTTGGGCCCCTTTGGCACGAGCTTTTTCCTTCCAAAAGGTTCAGGATCAAACCTAGGCTCAAGACGATTTCGGCAGTCATGGCCTACGTTCGTCTTGCTTATCCCCACGTTCAAGCTGACCTGCTCGACAATTTCCAGTTCAATGAAGAGCTCACCCCTGCGCAGAGGGCCAACCTCGGAGGTTTGCTGGTTTTGTTTGAGTGGTTCATGCCAGTGGTCAGCCAGCCCTGTTTGTGAGGTTTGAAAATATGCTATATTTTTCTTCTTTGTGTTTCAGGCCCAAGATCTCGGCTGCGTGATCAGAGAGAACATGCCTGATCAGATTTTTGCTTACTTGCATCGCGCCCTCCATGTCCTTCTCCACTTCAGAGCTAACGAGTACTCGCACGTTTTGTGCCTGCACCTTCTGACCCTCAACTACTGGAGGCGCCACCAGCATCCGGGGTGGAGGGCTTTTTGTCACGACCCTCGGATCTTTTCTGAAGAGCGCTGCGAAGCAAACCTCAGCACCGTAGCCAGGCACTCTCTCACAGACCCCATGCGATTCGACGTCAAGCACGTCGAGCAGACCCTGTTGCTGGTAACTCACAGTCGAGGCAATGTTGCGCCTCCTTCTGAGTCCGAAGGACAAAAAATCCACCCTCGAGGTGAGGAAGTCACGATTGCTTACAACTTCCTGTCTGATCTGATCGAGGACATTGTTCATGACAGTGCGAGAATGTACCCAGCCGGGGCAGCCCTTGACTGGGATTCGAAGGAAGACATGAAGCAAAGACTTGTTGCCTTCGATCTCAAGGTCGAGATCATGAATGACGTGTTGCCGAAGTTTGCCCAAAACGTGGATCGGTGTCGTCGACTCACTGTTTTGGACTGGCTGGTGACTGTTCGTGCCGCCATTGAAGACTGACTCGTTGACGATCCAGACGAAAGTATTGATTTGGCCCGTGCGGAGTCAGGCGTGATTAGTCCCAGTAGTACAGCGTGCTCCATGTCTTCTGGGAATGGACCGCCGGATGGTAAGGCACATCCATCCCAGAACCGCATTGCCTCGCCCTCGCCGAAGACGCCGCCGAGGTGAGGCACCTGCTGCTGACGGCGAGGACACTGACGGCATGGCGCAGAGCGAAGCTGGAGACACTTCAGACAGTTCTGACAGTGATGTGTCCCAGTTTTCAGAATCAGCATCTACTGTCGCCTCCGAGTCAGTACAGCAGTCTTTAAGGCCACCTGAGCGCAGAGCTGCACGTGGCGCCCGGGCATCCACATGGCAGCTTCGGTTCTCTGAGGACATTCAGTCGGGTGCTTCTTCTTCCTCCCAGCAGAACACAACGTAATGCATATCGTTTTTTAGTTTACATTGACATCTTTGATGGTGGTTGTTCCGGTCTTCGGTTCAGATTTAGGGTTTTCGGGCATTCTTTAGCTTTGTGCATTGTTGCCAACCGGTAATCGAGTTTTTGTAGTCATTAAAGTTCAAAAATATGACATGTTTTTGTTTCTTGGAAATTCATGCTTCGGATTTTTGAGTTTGTCCCACGGGAAGGGTTCGCTTTCCATTTGCGCGGCACCTCACCGCTTGGCTTTTACAACTTGACCGGTTTCCAAGCTACCCTTCTTCAATCTGCACTCACGAGTTCCTGCACAAACAATCCTGTCATGCTTTTCGACCCTTCATTTCTTCTTTCCAGTCGATGTTTGTACTCAGGTTTTTTTTCCAGCACGAGTTGATTAACATGGGCATGTTTTTATTAATTACAAAAACGATATTTTACCCCTCCGGAGGGGTAAATGAAGCCGTACGTTGGCAGGGCCAAGTAGTATTCCGATTTCTGCTCCGGAATCCCAATTTCTTTGACCTGCCAACGTACGGTAAAAAAAAATTATCTGTAACTTGATCGCGTAGTTGTACCACTAAAACTAGTAAAATGCCTGTTTTTGCATGTAAAACTAGTAAAAGTATATGAATTCGAAAATGCTAATATAATAAAAAAAAAGCCTAGAAAAACTGTGACCACAACTAGTATAAGAACAAGGGTTACGCAAAGTATGTTTGAGCAGTTGAAAACAAGCAATGTAAGGTTTGGAATCGCTCAAAATTGCACTTTTATGCATAAATTAAAAGTCACACATGTGGGTAGCCCAAACCACTAGTGCTTAAATTACACAGAGGTCAGAACTAACCAATGACGGGCCGGAAGCTACGCTGGATGCAGGTTTAAACATTACAAAAAAAAAAGTGTAAAAAAGCTCACTTTAAGTATTTCCAACCATGCTTGCTTTGATGCATAAATGGGATTGATTCCTGTGAAATTCACTGAAAAATTACTCAGTGGCCGGCTCAGTGGGGGCAAGAAGTGCAACCTGATTCTTGTGCTACTTGGTGTAGCACGAGTCGTTGCAGAAGTAACCATGAATGGAGAGGCTGTCGTTTTTGGCACAGCCGTTGAGGACGGAATCAAAGCAAACGACTGAATACGGAGGCGGGGGAACAGAGGTAGACGAAGAACTGGCCGCTAACGACGGTGCGTGCAGGTAGTGGTTGTCATGTTCGCAGTGAACAACGTCGACTTCTAGGTCCACGCCTTTCTTGCACGGGAAACAGACCGCCTTGGTCACGCCCTTGTCACTTCCACCGTAGAACCCTTTTTCGCAAGAACTTTGTCGACTTTGCCTGGGTCTTGTTCCTCCTCCTCCTCATCGTCTGTCTCAACTTCGTCGTCACTTGTAGCCTTTTTCTTTTTGCCTTCTTCTTCTTCGTTCAGGTAGTCTTTCACGCGAGACTTCGCGAACTCAACCTGCTTTGCATCACTGTCGATCCCAGTAACTCGCATGTCGGCCTCAAAAGCACCGATCACCTCGGAACCCGAACCCATGCACACCACAAGAACATTGCTTAGGGGTGGAAGAATGGTGAACAAAATCTGCTTTGACAGCTCCGTAGGCTTCTTGAAGACGTTCACACGTTGTCCGTCAGAAAAATGGCGCTGTTTCTTGACTGGTACCTCGACGACGAACAGGTTGTGACGGTTGACGGGGTTCTGGTCGACATTGAGGACGAAAGAGGCATGCATCGGATTGAAGGCCACCAACATCATCTCGACCGCCTTGATACAATTCTGGACATCTCCCACGTAGTTGCGATTCTTTTTGTACTAATAAACCGTTTCAATTGTTTGGTACCCAGTGGCTCCAAGGGCCTCCACCAGCATGTTGTACTGGGAAGGATGGCAGTGAAAGACAACAACCCTCTTCTCCGAGTTGCCGGAGCCCGGAGCAGGAGAGAAGGGGTCAGAAACAAGTCGCAGGCCACCCACGAAGG
Source organism: Paulinella micropora (assembly GCA_019918135.1). NCBI lineage: Eukaryota > Cercozoa > Imbricatea > Euglyphida > Paulinellidae > Paulinella > Paulinella micropora. The sequence continues at coordinate 16,995 of WBZZ01003075.1, read as the reverse complement.
CGGCCAAGAGGGCGGCAGAAAACGATCTGATCTATTCTAGGCCGGGGAGTACGCAGGGTAAGCGTAGGAAGGCGGACATGCAGGCGGAGCCGGAGGGGCCGGTAGGACCCTCGCAGGCGGAAGTCAAGCACAAGTTGTGGAAGGATGGGAATAAGGTACTGGGGATGACGTGGGTTTTGGATCAGTTCTATCTGGTCAGACCCTCGACCAGATTCGTGGCAAAGGGGGACAGGGATGTTCTCTTTGTGATGAAGGTGGTGGGGCTGGCCAAGGACTCGAGGAAGACTCGATCGTCTAGTAGTGCGCTTAGGAACCTTCCGCCTATGTTACTGGTCTTGGGATGAGGATATATACGGTTGAGAACCGGATGTACCGCGAGTATGTCCCGGTATGGTGGGATGCTGCAAACAAGGAGGTTTGGGATGCCAAGATAGATCCAGCTACACGGAAGTGTGACAAGGATCACGAGGCATGGACAATATCGGCGTGGCCGAGGGGAGTGTTAGATTGCCCCTTCGAGCTACATGACTGCCAGATCCCGCAGAAGGTATGGGACGTGCTCAAGCAGAGCGGAGTGGACTTAAGGCTAATCGGGGGTGCACACGCAACTGAAACGGTGCGGGGGGAAGAAACACCCGAGCCTGAAGTGAAAGGAAGCACCGGGGATGCGGAGATGGATGGAGGAAAGGAATTCGGGTCGGAGGGTAGAAGTTGGGCACATATTGACCATATGTGTGGGATATGAAGTACTGGGGGTCCTACTCAACTATAAAGCTTTACGGACACGGTACGGGAGGAGAACTCGGCGAAAAGGCCATCGTCGTTTTAAGATTTGGATTTTGGGGTTCGGTGAATTCGGATCTGGGGGCCAAGGCACCATTCACATTTGACGGATTAGACAGGGTCTGGTTGGTAGTCGATCAGACTATGGGATTATGACTTCGGGAAAAAATCGCGCGCGTAGGATTAGGAGACGGGGACTCAAGTTCCGAGTGTTAGTTCACGATCTTCGGGCAACATCAAGTCTAAGAACTTACTGAGCCCACATGAAGCACAAGCTTTTAATCTGTTGAATGGCTCTTCAACTTGGTAGATATGATCGAGTGTCGAGCATGGATAGCTCTTTGGATGGACAATCGGCTGGGATTCCCCCATATGCCGGTACTGACAGAAATTATACGTAGATCAGTGTAGTCTCCGTTGGTATTACTCCATGAATTGAGACCGAGCGCTCTCAAAGGAGGGGAAACTTGAAGGGTCACAGTGCTATGATCATATAACCTTACGGTAACACCGACGCCGGTATACTACATCGTTATTTCGCTATTAGTTTTTACGGGAATTCACTCGTGAAAGTGATTCCTTGTTATTGAATGTATTATAAGATGAATTCTTATTACATTTCCGGTTTTGAAGAATACTTCAAGTCCGGTTTTTAATGTTATATTAGGATAAAGGATATGGGGGGAGCTTGGAAGCTTGGACCCTATACGTAAAGCTATAGGGCCATTAAATTCTATATACTATATCATCTTTTACACTGCTCACTTAACCGTTTACCGGAGTGGCCAGGTGAGGCCACGGTTGTTAGGATTATCTGTAAGATCCACAAAGCTGTGGCATCCTTATTCATTATTAATAACCTCCCACGTTAATAGCGTTGACCCGAACCTTTTGGAACAGTTGAAATGTAGTAACCGTTTGTAGGATAAGGAAAATTGCCATTCCGTGGAATTTCACAGTTTTTCCAGTGACTGGGAATTTATGGCAAAACTTAGTATTATAAGGGAAGTTGAATTGCATTTATGGGTTGTTGTTTGTTGATATGTTTTTGCATTTGTGCAGGTTACTTTCAGGAAATAGGTATTTAACTTAGTAACAGGGGTTTACCAGACCACGAGCGACCGTGCTCACCCCTTTGCATAAAATTACGTAAGTATTAATACTAGTGTTAGTTCAAGTGAAAGGGCAAGGGTTGGGTTAAGGTAGGGCATG
>WBZZ01003074.1:102500-125000 GCA_019918135.1 Paulinella micropora | reverse complement strand
GCCGTATGTGCCTCCGTGAGCGAGTCCATGTTTGAGCATGCACTCATCACTTCTTGAAACAGTGCTGACGGAGCAACGCTTTGAACCGTATTTTCGAACACGTGTGTCTCGAGGAAGTTCTTGGACTTCACTGAGCTAAACGTCGAGCATTGTTGTATGAGCTGAGTAAGTTTACTCGGGTTAACTGTGTGTAACGCTGAGAAGAAATAGAGGATGATCGACTTGCGGCCATAGAATAGCCCATAGGAGGAAACTACCTCCGTAAGGGTCGCCGCCAAGCCAACAGCACTCCTCAAACTCATCGCCACTGTCTCAAAGATTTCAAATCCTATGAGAGTACCAGTGCAGAGATGCTGGTATCCATGAGATTGAAAATATGAAATGAGTGTGGCCACCGCCAGTTCACACTGAGCGTCTAGGCCTGTTGCATTGTTTCTCTTAATCTCCTCCTTCTTTGTCAAAAACTTGTACTGTGTCAGATCAAATCCCTCGGAGACTAGAGATTGGTCAAAAACAGTAACAAGGGCCTCGTATTCCTGCGTTTCGTCGCAAGGAAAAGCCTTCATGCAGGCATTGATCTCTTTGAGCTTGCTCAAAAGCGAAACATCAGAGTCTTTGTCTGAGCTCGTCTTGGCATATAGCATGAGACTTGCCACTCCTCCTTTCTTCCCCTTGAAGGCATTTATGATATTTTGTCTGTCCTTCTTCTCCGTGTTTGTGACCACCACCGTAGTTGAGCCCGGGGGTGCAGGGGCTGGTGGGGCAGGAGCTGGTGGGGTCAAATCTGTCGGAGGGTGTGCCTTTGCACCACTCACTTTTGCTTTCATTCTCTCCAGTCTCATCGTCTTCTCGAACTCCTCATTCTCTTTCGCCTTCTTCTCATCAGATATCACCAGCTTTTGAGCATGAGTGATAAAGGCCACCAATTCAGAAGCAGATCTGAGAAAATCATATTTCTCCACATATTGGTCAACACCTGCTTTATTGGCGACCGGTGGTGCGTTACTAAGTGATTTAAGGACAGAGTGATCCTTGGTAGGAATCCATCTCTTCCATGCCTCCTTATGCAGTAACGCACCCATCAACAGTCTGATCTTGGTCAGAACTCTGTCAGTCTTCTCTAACTCATCAATCACAGGATGAGTTTCTCCTGCTGCCTTAATGCTTTTTTCCATCTCTGCCTTCCCCTCCTCCAAGGCCTTTATTTCCATTGTAAAAAATGAAATATGCCACTCGAGTTTTTCGAACCCAGATTGGTCTTCATTTTTGTTGCATCGACTGCCTCCTGACCAGTCGCGAGGAATCTGGCCGTTGCTCTTGGGTTTGTGTACTGGAGGTAACCCTCACATCGTGGGCCGTCCCAAATCAGGGTTTGAGTGTATACCCCAAAGATAGCATCGAGTAATTCAAGGTGGGTGTGTGTGTCCCCAAACTTGATATGCTGTATCTTCTTTCTCTTTTCTGGATCAGAGACCAGTTTGCCGAGAAGCTGTGCTGTGTTTGATAATAGGATATAGACATCCTTTTTAGCACGACTTTTCTCTCTTCTTTGATCCTGAGGGATCCACACATAGGTATCCTTCTCTCCCCCCCATCTTGTTATCAAACTCTTTTTTAGTGAGGTCATAGTGGTCTTGCACCCACTGTTGTTCCTCCACTGTGATCTCCTCTCCATCACTATGAATCAAGTCGATCATTTTTCGTCCTCCTCCTCCCGTGTAGGCAGGTGGTAAGGGATTACCATATGCTCCTCCTCCTCCCGTCTCTTTTTGTTCAAATCCTCCTTCATCTTCGTCTCCTCCATATCTTCCTTCATCATCCCAGCCCTCTTCTACTCCTCCTCCTACTCCTTCATCTTCTCCTCCTCCTCCTCCTTCATTCAGTCCTCTTCCTCCTCCTCCTCCTCCTCCTGCTTCTTCTTCTTTTCTTCTTTGTTCTGCCTCCGAGAATTCACTCACTTCGGCGGTCTCTGTCGACATGATGTCGTAGTAGTAATTAATAGGAGGACAGTGTCAGCTCCTATGTTTGGTTTTTGTTCGTTTGTGTTCTGTTCCTCCTTCAGTCGATTGACTAGTGAAGAGAGAAACTAATAGAGAGGGTAGAGTGAGATTCCCTGTCCTCTATGAAACACTGTTTGTATGTTTGTTTTTGTTTGAGAAAAATAGTCTTTGAGACTTTCTCCGATTTCTTGTTCTCCTTACTCAGATTACTTTCTCCTCCTTCTTTTCTATATTGTATCTAGTATGAGGCACTTGGACCTACACACAGATAGTAATAGAGAAGCTAGAAAAGCTCTCCTTGAGAAGTCGACAGTCGGTCGGATAGGTTCTCAGACCTACCTTTAGAAAACGATCAGAGAGTTGCAAAAATACTCTGACGTATGTGTGAGATAATGCAGATAAATGCACAAACTAGAAGGGTAGAGTGTTGTGCTCCTGTCCCTATGCGTGTTTGTGTTTTGTGTGTGTTCCTTCACTCTTCTGTCCACCTCCTTCTTCTTGGTCTCTGTGTGAGAACAGCAAGAACGACAGAGAGTTTGTATCTGATGTCTCCTTGTGAGCACACAGATATTGATTGGGCTAGAGGGTACGAGACACCTGCTTGAGACCAATCAAATTATTTGTTTTGTGAAAGAGTTATGAGGGAGCTGTGTTGGAGTATTTGTTTTCGTCTGACGTCCCCGTGTGAGACAGGTCAGTAAAAATTCACTCTGTTGCCTGTGTGGCAAAGCAGAAAGAAATCACCCTAGTAATGTGGACTCCAAATGTAATGCCCCCAACGATAGCTCGTAAAAAGTCGGTAATACAACCAAACACAGTCCTCAAAAGATGAGAATGATGTCTCGTTATATTAGCTCAGTGAAGCCAAAAAGGAAAACGGCAACAGACCAGGAATAAAATGGCATCAGGTCCAATCCGGACAAATAATACTGAAAAACAAGCTGGTGCACCTGTCACCAGGAAAAGGTACTTTTTACCGGCTATCCGGGGGGTGATGCCTAAAATGGTTTTTACGGGAATTCACTCTTGGAAGTGATTCCTTGTTATTAAATGTATTTAAGATGAATTCTTATTACATTTCCTGTTTTGAACAATACTTCCGGTTTTAATGTTGTATTAGGATAAGGAATAGGGAAAGGAAGCTGGAATGCTTAGAGTCTCCTAGGACCTTAAATCCTATATTTTACACTTAACAGTTTACCGGAGTGGAATAGGTTATTATGATGTATGCTACACCTTTCGGTATCATTTGTATTCATCAACCTCCCACATAAATGGCGTTGACCCGATCCTTTTATTGAGATTGTAGGAACCGTTTGAAGTTGAGGATAATTTTACGTAAATTACGTGAAATTTGGCCTTTTTCCCGTGACTGGGAATTTATGGCTAAATAAGGGAAATCGCACTTATGGGTTATGGTTTTTGGTATGTTTTGGCATTTGTGCAGGTTACGGACGTAACGCATCGTGTCAGTTGAACCGGTCATAGGGACACTCCGTTTTTGCGGTGTTTTCCCTTTGGCTTGTTGTTTGGGTTCATTCCTGACAACCCTTTCTATCATAGAAGTGGCTGTTAGTACTGAACCAGTTGTGTTCACTTTTTATTATTAAATTCCAATTTTTACTTTGAGCTCGTAAGGGTTAAGATGTCCGGTCTTAATACAACTCCTTACGAGGAGAACAACAAACAATCACACACTCAGACTCCAGTCTGTATAGCCACAAGTGCTTAGCCTCGCACAGCACAAACGTTAGGAAAACGTAAGGAAGTGTAAGGAGGCAGAGAAAAACAGACAAACGAAACACAGACAGAAACCTATTCATTTGGCATATTAATAAAACCTGTTTGCACAAACTACATACATCCTACACCAAACGTGGTGGTCATCTCTTAGGGGGGTGGTGGCCAGTCAAACAAGACATAGGCCAAGGGATTAGCGTGCAGAACAAACACAGGAGAGTCCAAACGAAGTGTATTTTGGGGGTGATTTTTATTTTCGTCAACAATAAACAAAACACACACCACACATCACACTCAAGCACTACAATCGTGTCGTGTGGTGTCAAATAGGTCAGCAAGGACAAGAACTCTGATACAGAGCGGCTGACAACAGCAACAAGTGTGTGAAGGGTCAGCAGCACTCGGTACACACACACACATACAGACACACGAAAACACTCACAAACACACCCACCACACTCAGAAAGGAAAGGCTTCGGTCGTTTTTTGAATCGGGAGAGAACCTTTTGCAAAGGGACAATAACAGTGACCTATTGGGCTGAGCCCAGAAAGGCTCATTGAAAACCTTTTGCTACGTTCTCTGTTGTGTACACACAGGGGTGTACAGGTCAAAGACAGACTTGTTTGCAAGTAACGAGTGTGGTGTGTACTGCCAGGGTGCACAAGCATACGTCGACTGACATACAAGAGAACTTAGCAAGACTTTCCTAAAGCAAAGGGGGGGGGGGGGGTAAGTACACTTTTACCTTGCCTGATAGTGTGTGTGGGTTGGTCGTTGTGTTGACGTTGTGTACTTTACAAGCATTGATCACACAACGAACAAGACACAGGAAAACAGAACAAACACGACACTACACTTACACAAGAAACACGACACTGCTCGTTTCACACCCATGAAGGGTAACACAAACATTGCGTGGTTAGGCCACACCACGAAGTCAACCACTGCAATTCGTTTGGACATGTCTGAGGGCACAGACCATAACACCCCACCCGCCACAGGCGAAGGCTTCGCAACTCCAAGGGGAGGAAGCAGAGGGCAGGAAGAACCTACCCGTCGCTCCCCATGGAGAGGAGCAGACAATGGACTTGTAATCCCTACTCGTACAATTAAGACTAAGGTCGTGGCGCAACGATACCAAAGTCGTGAAGAGGGATGGCCGAGAACACCTCTCGACGAGAAGGAACATGGGATTAACTACCATGAAAACTCTGCAATTGCTTTCACCAGCACCATTCCGTGAAACTGTACTAACTACTTTCTTACCGGGTTTTTCGACATTTTGCAAGCCTTTTCCCCCGATATTTGCGGAACTTAGCGAGTTCTTTTTCCCGGGTTTTGCAGTATCTTTTAGCGAAACTTGCTGTGCATTCGCCCCCTTTTCTTCCCTCTCTTTCAGTATTCGTATCATCTCACTCTCAGATGGGAAATCACGGGAAGGGCGTGGGGCCGGGCGACGTGATGGGTCCTGTGATAGATCAATGGACGGAAAATTGGGGTCTTGACGGGCATGATACCCGCACCACTCAGCATAAGCTAGCCTCTTTGCTTCCTCCCCTGCTTTACCCCAACTCCACCCACCCCCCCCCCTGTCCATACTTCACCCCACAATGTTCTCCTTTCCAGCTCAGCCCTTTACAACGAACGGTCAGTGGGCCTGTTATGTTGCTCTTTTGAGTGGAGGTAGAACAAACATTACGACGAAACCTAATATACGGATTTCACGAAAGTTTTCCCGATGATTTTCAGAATATCTGAAATACTTGCAGAAATGATTCCAAAAGCTATATTATTTACTTATTATGAGCAGGAATGAAAAAACAACGCTTGTACATACTCTAACACACTCATTTCAAGTTCACCGGCAGCGAAATATATGCTAGGAGTGGGAACTATTTTCATTAAATTTACTGATTTTGCAAGCGGTCGCTTTCTATTGATACTACATGGCTTTTATTGTTTTATGTGTTCTAATCATTAACATTAATTAATTCAACAATTTAGAAAAGATTTAAAGTGAAAATATTAAAATTTGAATTCAAAAATTCAAATTTTGTATGTATTTACAGTGTTTTCACCATTTAAATTTTCCCAAGTCAGAAAAATGTGATCAAGACATCCCCTGGCAGGTTTTTTGAGCGGGATCTTTGATGTAGATGATAATTCAACTGAATATAATGTTATTTCCGACCGGCACCATCGAAAACATATTCAGAACTTGACTTCAAAACTTAATTTTTTATGGAAATATCCTTCATTTCACCTAAGTCATGAAGCTAACAGAAAATATTGGAAAACCAATATTAATCACAGATTTTGCAGTGGATAGTTAGTATTAATCACAGAATTTATATTATTAAGGTTTTCATTAAAATAAATTAAATGAGTTTAAGTAAAAAAAATACTTTAATATTTTTGCTGACTCGTTACACTTCACTCACCCGGAAACGTTGAGAGTTCATCAGCCAATTCAGATTTCATGTAGAAAAAACTGGCAGACGAGGTCACACAAGTATCTGCACTAAATGAAAGCAAAAAAACTAGTTTGACTGCTCTTCGTCGCTCCAGTTTGACTCAGCTGACTCTGAGTCTTCTGCAAGTCCACCAGGCAGCCGCACGTTTACCGCGGCTTCAGACTCAGTGTCTGACTGAGCGTAATGTTGCTGCAAGGCAACCCGCGCTTGGCTTTTTGAGCGTCGCGACAGCAAGATCTGCTCATTCTGTTCAAGCTTAGACTCTTCTTGCTGTTCGTCAAACATTTCATCCTCTTCTTCAACCATCCGTCGAAATTGTCGTCTCGGCTGCGGTTGAATTCGAACTCGTTGTCGCTTGCGAGGAGGCGCAACAAAGGGCTGATCAGAATCGCTGGATTCGTCTGGCAGAGCTGGCGCAGCTGGGCTCGCACTTGCGCGGGCACGGCCACCACGACCACCACGACCGCCACGGGCACGGCCACCTTGAGGTGGATTGGGAACAGCAGCTCCGCCAGCAGGTAGGTTGCAGGAACAGTCGCCAAAGTGAGTGCACACAGCGTTTACCAAAGCCTGCTTGTTGCCTTGAGCACCCTGTCCGTGTAGACGCAGCCCAACGCAGGCACTGTACACTTCTTGGTCAGTTGCGCAGCGTCGCAAGGCAATGCCTCAGCCACACTCTCGTGAAGCGGCCTCTGCGGTGCAGGGTTTTTGAAGTCGTGCGCTCGACGCTCCTGATCTTTAAGCATGCGTGCCCCATACCAGCGTGGATGTCTGGGCATGTGGCGGTCATTGGTAAAAAAACAAGTTGGGAAGGACTTGCGCTCTTCTTCCGACAGGGAGATCGTATCGTCCACAGCTTTCTGTCTATCCTCAGGCAGCGCCCACGGGTTGTCGGGTATGTCGTCGAGCACGCGCACATGCGCCTTCCACTCCACGCCTTTCTTGTCCACGCACTTGAAATGCCCAGGCCTGCCAGGCAGGCCGCCTTCACCTTCTGCGCCGTCCCAGTGGACTTGGTCAAGGCATTGCAGGTTGTCCAAAATTGCGTTGATCGACTCACTCTCTTCGGCGGAACAAAACCTGGAGGCCAATAATCTAGTATCCCTTTTGATCTGCTCAGTTGCCCAATCTACTAACGGCAGCTTCTTGGGCTTCAGTGCCTCTGCAGTAGTCAACAAAAGGAAATAGTCAAAAGGGTAACTAGATTCGAATTTTTACCAGGGGCACCGACGTAAGGCAGCAAAGGACGACCATCCGGGTCATCTTCTTCTCCATGCCACTTCTGCTGGCTGTCGCCCCAAGTCTTGACACGCACCGCCGGAAGGCCGAAGCTAGTCGGCTCGGGGACGGAATATTGCCACGCTAAGGGCTGCGAGGCCACCCGCAAATTCCAGTTGGGGTTTATGGACGGATCTTCCAATCATAACTCGAGGCAAGGAGCAGGATTATATACTTCTCTTTGCACTTGTGAAACCCGCGGAGAAGATTGAATAGACCCTGCGCCAGCGAGGTGACGTACAGTGTGGTCTTCCAGCCGCAGTAGCGCAAGGTAAAAAACTCCTGGTCTTGTTTGTTATGCGTATGGGAGCGGACCATTCGGTGCGTTTCGATCTTGACTTTCCACCCCATAGCGACCAAGTGCGAAAAAAAAGCGAGTGCCGTAGCGGTGGTGTTCTCCGACCCACCGTCCCAGTCGATATACAACGTTCCCGCCGGCTTAGTGTCTGGGTGGAAGAGCTCCCAATGCAAAAGATGGTACAACCACGTGAAGTTCTCATTGCCGCCTTTGTCAACATTCGGCAAACGAACCAAGACAAACTTTTTGTCGTGACTGAAGCTTGTCGCCCCGCCTGCATGCAAACGTATCACCTTCTTTCTTTTGAAGGCTTGGTTGGCTGCACACACACAAAAAACACAAACCACTATGAGATTTGCGTACAAAGACAAGTACCCCTAGCACAACTGGGAAAGTTGAAAGGTTTGGTCATATCTATCGTCCACGCTGTACACCTAGCTTTTGTCACAGCTGCGTCATGAGCACGCTGCAAGGATTCCTCTCTGCACTTGCGATGTACCTTGTGGTGTTGGTGGTTATCCAGCCGCCAGAGCTTCGCCGCTGCGTCTGTCTGGAAGCCCTCTTCATGCCTCCTCGCCAGGTCCCCGCAAATCTCGCACTTGGAAAAGTCTCCTTTGCGGATCGGCTTCACAAACTTGAAGTTCTCGCGCCACACCTTGCGTATGATCTGGTCGCCGGGGGGCTATCACTCTTGCAGCGCTGACCAACCAGAAGGGTGTTGCACGCCCAAGCCCAATTCATGCTCACGTACTTCTGCACCTCCGGAAAGTTCTCCACGTCTTGGAGGTGCCACACTCCGTTTGCTATGGTCTCGCACTCCTCCACAAACTTACGCATCAACAATGTCGACACCAAGTCCGACACGTCGGACTGCGGTGTGTACGCCCGCTCGTAATACTTCGCGGAGTGACGCAAAAGCTTCTTGGCTTTGCCAAGAGTGACAGCGCCTACGCCGTAAATACGCTGCCACATGACCCGGCACACGGGCGTACCACGATGCCTGCAGCAAGGGACAATGCATTATAATAAGTCCACAGGGGTGATGGGAAAAAACAGCCTGAGGGAGAACTGTGTTACCTGTATTGAACATCCGCATTGCTTAAGGTTATGGCCTGAAGCTGTCCACATACCCAGGCGGTCAAATCCCTGAAAGACTGCGAACAAGAATCGGCCCGCCCTAGAATAGCGTGCCAGGGACTGACCCACAGATGGCACTTATACTTGGAACAGCAAGGTGCGCCTATTTCGTGCGTCAGGTCGGCGTATGACATTCCAAGCCATTTCTTCAACGCTGTCGGTCTGACTGTAGGGGTGGGCACGGCCTTTCTCTTGACGTGCTTATAGCCCCTGTCAGTCTTACGTGGTCGAACAAACGGGGTGGCCTCCATGCCAAGGCACAGATACAGCGGCTCCGGTGAGGTTCGGAAGTCAGCGTTATTAGCTTCCTGCCCAGCCGTAACAGCCCTTCCCCAATCCGTTGCCTGAAAACAAGAAGAATGTCCTCCCGAAGTTGGTCCCTCAGTCACTGACACACATTCTGACCCATACATGGAGTCGAAGCCGCCTCCCGGCCCGTCTGTCCCATACATGTCGGCAAACGGAGTGGGCGTGACAGTATCAGACACGCCGCCTGTCTGAATTGAGGTCGTAGAGAAATACTGAGGAGTAACGCCATACATCTCCTCGAAGACGGAGGCAAATTGAACTCTAAGTTGTATGTCAAAAAAAAAATCACAAAAAATGGCAGCGCTTCCCGTTAGAAAGGTTATGCACAAATGTTTCAAAAAACCGAAGTTAAAAAACAGAAAAAAAAGCAACAAATTAAAGTGCAGAGCATCCATAACGCCAGGAATGGCTTCGGGGCTGGCATGAACCATCACAGTCTAAGACTTGTGCACAGTGCATCCCGTGAAGGGTTGCACTCGGTCCTCCCCTCTCCGCCGACAGCCAATTCCATCGGTCGCACAGTGCGTGCAACGCAAGCAAGGAAGGAAGAGAGAGAGAGAGAGAGAGAGAGAGGGAAAAAGAGAGAGGAAGAGAGAGAGAACAAGAAAGAGAAGAGAAAGAGAGAGCAAGAGAAGGGGGGGGGGGGTTGTAGGTATGAGAGGGTTACGCAAAAATGTCAAAAAAAAACCGAAGTTAAAAAAAAGAAAAAAGCAACAAATTAAAGTGCAGAGCATCCATAACACCAGGAATGGCTTCGGGGCTGGCATGAACCATCACAGTCTAAGACTTGTGCACAGTGCATCCCGCGAAGGGTTGCACTCGGTCCTCCCCTCTCCGCCGACAGCCAATTCCATCGGTCGCGCAGTGCGTGCAACGCAAGCAAGTAAGGAAGAGAGGGAGAGAGAGAGAGAGAGAGAGAGGAAGGGAGAGAGGAAAAAGAAAGAGAAGAGGAAGAGAGAGAGAAAAAGAAAGAGAAGAGAAAGAGAGCAAGTGAACGGGGGGGGGGGGGTTGTAGGTATACGTATGAGAGAGAGAAAGAAAAAGAGAGAAAGAAAGAAAGACAAAAAGAGAGAGAGGAAGAGAGAGAGGAAGAGAGAGAGAGAGAGAGAGAGAGAAAAGAAAGAAAGAGAGGAGAAAGAGAGAGCAAGAGAACGGGGGGGGGGGGGGGGGGGGGGGGGGAATGGACGCGACCCGTTGTTGTCACCTTGATCATGTCCACCTTGCATGCTACTCGAAGATTTACCGAACCAAGCATCCGAGGAGGGGGCCGACTTAGGCCCTGTCGTTTCAGTTCACAATTTAAGTCATTATCTCAGGAAAGCAAGCACGCAACTCGTGGCAACAAATGAACACCGACCTTTACTCCATTCCTGTTCGGGAGATTGGTGTTGCATTATCACCAAAAAGGAAGCCTAAACATATCAGCACAGTTGGCACAGTACTGCACTAGCATTGCACAAGCAAATGGAGTACATTTGCAGTAGGGAAGAGACTCAGTACCAAAAACAACGCTAAGCAGACCATAAAGGCAGGCTGCCTAAAAAATAAAAGGCATCACAACGAGTTTCAAGTAGCGAAAAAGTACAAGCGTTTTATAAGACCTCTATCAGTTGAACTGTGGTTTCAGATATGAAAAACAGCGCTATCTTGCAGTGCTGGGCTTGACAACTTAGGTGTCTCGGGTCGCCATTTCGAAAAAATCGAAGGCAATTTCGGCACTAGTGGGGATTTGCAAAGTTTAGGACAGGTTTTTTGGGGCAGTTTTTGGGGAACTCAAAAGTTCCGGCTGGTGAGCGTGGGTCAATTCGAAAAAAGTGCTCAGAAAGGCGTTTGTTTTCAACATGGCAAGACCTCTCGTAGAGAGTGTTCAGACTATTCGAAGCGACTTCAATGGAGAAGGATATCTGACCATCAACGGTCTGCCTGATGTTGTTAGAGTGGCGGATGTCGACTTGCCAGAAAAAGTTCGCAGCAAGTACTGGGATTGGCCTGTCAGTTGGAACGAACTTGCTCCCAACGTGATCTACTCGTACAACGCGACGACCAAGAGACGTTCTGCTGCTGGTCTTTGGGAAAATGCACCGGTGCCTGCGCAGGGAGGACGCCTTCAGCGTCGGAGGCCTGCACCCCCTGCCCCAGCCCCCCCCCCACCCCCCCCCCCCCCCCCCCCCCCCCAGCCCCACTCACCGGCTGTGTCCCTGATGGGAAAGTGGCTGTGAAAGAAAGTGCACCCCCACCTGCCAAGAAAGCCAAAGTAGACAAACCCAAGAAGCATGCCAAGAAAGCCAAAGCTCCGGATCCCAATAAGACCAAGCAACCGATTAAGCAACATGATAAAGCAAAAGCACTCACTCAGGTCACCTAGTACTGTCATGTGTTTCTCATTTGTTTAATCGGTTGCCTCGTTGCAAATATGACAATTCGTAGAAATTTTTTCCATGTAGGCACCCCCTAAGGCACCGGAACTGCCCAAGGCTGCCGACGCGGTCAAGAATCCCAATGGACTTCAGGTTTTCATCGGTACAAACTATGGGTCAATCTCTCAGTTCGTGAACTATTCAGAAAGATGTGGAAGTAACTGGTCCGGACAAGCCACAGGCGGTCCAGGACAACAAGGCCAAGGTCCCCCCGCAATCGACATCTTCGCCGGAAACCCCGAAGTCACCAGAGTCGTCACCAATTCCCTCGACCCCGAGTCCGGAAGACGAGATCAGCCCGGAGGAAACCCGCCGTCTTAAGCAGGCTGACGGTTGGTTCTTCGCAACCGACAATTATTTTTTGTTACCAAAGGAACCAGGGGGCAAGCCACCAGACTGCATCTTGGGCTCAGTGCTCGCGTACTCCACTTCGACAGGCTTGCATCGAAGGCTGACTTCAGTTCCCAACATGGTGTCAAAACGAATGGGCAATTATCCGTGTGAGATCAAAGACAAACTGGTTATCGTGGGTAAAACTCCTGAAGTAGTCACTGTTCTTGGGTAAACACTTTCTAATAAATACTGACTCTTTGAAATTTATTGACTTGTAGTTTGGGTGAAAAGCATGCCTTGACTCGCGGCAAAAGGGAAGCTCATCCCCACTGCATTATTGTCGGTCGTATTGTTAAAAAGAAAGGTAAAGGTCAACTTCCATTCAAGCAAATACTGCGAATGAGTTGGAAACTGGTTGACGTGGATCAGAGTAGGTTGGCCGGAAAATGCAGTCCGGATGAATGGGCCGAATGGAGCAAGTTGATGCACGCTTACGACGCAAGGAAGATAAGTCCCAAGGACACTCCACCGGAAATGTTGGAATTCGTTCCCTTGGATGAACAGTTGTTTGACACTGAATCTGACGCTGAACCGGAAGAAGAAACTTTGCCTCCGCCTAACGAAGAGGCCAACTTGAAGCAGGTGGAGAGTGAGTCGGAGTTTCCTGTCAAGGCTGTCAAGAAGTTGAAGTGCCCGGAATATTTCTTTAAGACGAAGGGGGACGAACGCGAAAGCAAGAAGCCACAGAAGTTTGAATTCTCGTCGCCGCCCGCGGTCAAGAAGCAAAAAACCCCAAAGGTATTTGTCTTACCTTGCGATGAGTCACTTGCAAATGATGTATTGATAGCCTCCTAAGAGTAAGAGTCCTAAGACTCCTACCCCGCCGAAGGCTGAGGTGCTGAAGCCAACAGTGCCTCCAGCTTCAAATGTTCAGGTTCAATTGTCTGATCCAACCGTTGTCAAAATGTTGCAAGAGTTGTTGAAAATGCAACAGCAAAAAAAACCTAGTAACGCTGCACCTGTGCCTCAGCCACTCGTTACGCCTACGCCTGAAACTCCAGGAGCGGTCTGCAACTCCAGCGCAATATATTAATAACAGTGTAATTACACCTGAACTGATTGCTCAAGCTGTTGTAAAAGCACAGCAACAACAACAATCCCAGTTTGCTCCAGCAGTTGACTTTGGCATCAACACAGGCGGCTATGCTGTAAGCGTGCCTCAAGCCAACGCCTGCCAACAAACGTATTATGCAAATCAACAGCAAGTTCCACAGCCCAACCTTTATCAATATCATTTGCTTGTTAACGAGCAGGAACTAGCGCGACAACAACAAATTCAACGCAACAACTTCGTGCGAATGGCTATGTGGACGGGTTATTAAATATGATCCTGATTTAAATTTTCTCTAAGTTAGTTCCAGTATTGAATCTAAAGTAAAACATCAAAAACACTATTAATATTGTTAATACTAACTACCCGCAACTGAACCCGCTTGTAAACTTAGCTTTCTGATGTTCACATATGCAATTTGACTTAGGAAAAAATTACAGTGATATCATAAAAAATTGAGTTTTGAAGTCAAGTTCTGAATATGTTTTCGATGGTGCCGGTCGGAAATAACATTATATTCAGTTGAATTATAATCTACATCAAAAATCCCGCTCAAAAAACCTTCCAGGGGATGTCTTGATCACATTTTTCTGACTTGGGAAAATTTAAATGGTGAAAACACTGTAAATACATACAAAATTTGAATTTTTGAATTCAAATTTTAATATTTTCACTTTAAATCTTTTCTAAATTGTTGAATTAATTAATGTTAATGATTAGAACACATAAAACAATAAAAGCCATGTAGTATTAATAGAAAGCGACCGCTTGCAAAATCAGTAAATTTAATGAAAATAGTTCCCACTCCTAGCATATATTTCGCTGCCGGTGAACTTGAAATGAGTGTGTTAGAGTATGTACAAGCGTTGTTTTTTCATTCCTGCTCATAATAAGTAAATAATATAGCTTTTGGAATCATTTCTGCAAGTATTTCAGATATTCTGAAAATCATCGGGAAAACTTTCGTGAAATCCGTATATTAGGTTTCGTCGTAATGTTTGTTGTAGTGGGTTGCGGTGTTTCGTTCTTTCTTTGTCTTGAGTTCTGAGGGGGTGTGGGTGTCGGTTTTTCTTTTGTTTTCCGTTTCAGAATCTCTTTTTCGTTTGAATACGAGGGTTTTGGCTGCGATGGTGGAGGTTGCACGCGTTGCGTCCGCCATGTCTTGTGGGGTTGTGAGGGCAGGAGTTGTTGTTGTCGAGGTGTCGAGGTGTTGGTCGTGAGAGTGCGTTGTGGAGGGTTGTGGGGTCTGTCACGGAGTGTGTTGCGAGCCAATGGAGCACTCGACAGTCCCCCCCCCCCCCCCCCTACGGGCTCTTGTGGGTTGTTCTAAGGGTTTGTTCTCACTTTGCTCCTGTTGAGGCTCACTATCCTCCTCACCCTCTTGCTCAGCATCACGAGCAATTATGCTTTCCCCACTTTCGATGTTTCCATCCATCGCATCCTCGCTACTTTCCATAATGACAAGCCCATACTCTTCCTCTTCAGAGCTGTCTTCCCCCTCAGACTTGTCTCCTTCTCCTCCCTCAACCTCTTCTCCTACCTCTCCTCTCATAAGAGTAACTCCCTTGGCTCCTTTCTTGCGAAATTTGCCACTCTTGTCTCTTTGCTTCCCTTTCGAAGAGTCAGAGTGAGTTGACTTTGAACTGGTTTGTTTGGAGTTAGGCTTTAGTTTGGGGCAAAAACGCTTAGTATGCCCAGTTTGGTAGCAGTTGTAGCATGTTGCCGTCAACCACCATTTCTGTTCTGAGCTATCACCCCCATTACTTTCGCCCTTTTTCCCTTTCCCGTTCTTTGTCCATCTCTTGTACTTCTCTCTCTTTTCTCCTTTCTCTCCTCCCTCTCCCTCTCCTAGCAGTAGGTTCGCTCCCTTGCCCTCTCTCTTTCGCTCTCTCTCCTTTCTACGTTCTCTCCTGAGCTTCTTATGCTTAGCTTCCCACACGAAAATTTTTCTTGCTGACTCTACCATATCGTCATGCGATGGCCTACTTGCTGCTGCTAGTTTATAATGCTCATTGAGATAGTTCGGCCCATAGGTCTCATGCTCGGCTAGCTTCTCTAACAGTCCGTTCACTGCCTACTCTGGTTCAAAATCTTTCCTTCTCAAAGTCTCTAACCAGTTCTTCTGGAGTAGGTGCTGTGTTAGATATTCGTCCATGTCTTCTGTTGGTCTCGGTCTCATCTCTTTAGACGCTTTCTCCTCTACATATCTTGCCGCACCGCTGAAATTACTGTATTTTTGACAATGCCGACTTTTTCGAACGGGCAATGAACTTTTTTGCTTTTCAGAAATTGTATCACCTTTGCTTCCGAAAATGCTGTGGTAACGAGAAGTTGAAACATTCTGCAGCGATGCAGATATTGTTGTTCTTCTCTGTACCTTTTCTTTCTCAGCAAATAGACGTCTTTGTTTGTTCTTGTCATCGACCTCTTCTTTCTTCTAATCGCTCTCTCTTCCCATGCTTTCTTCTCTTCCTTTGTGAGATCTTTCCAGTTGGGTGGTTTCTCTGTCGGTGCCTTTTGCTCTGGTGTTCTGCTGCCTCTTTGTCTCTGTTGTTGTTGTTGTGTTTCGTCTTCTTCGTCTGGTCCGTCTGGTGTGTCTGCCTCTTGTGGTTCTCTCGGTTCGTCCATTTCTCATGCTTTTCTCATTCGATCTTTATCGAATCCATATTTCGTCTTCGCCGCCTTATGGTCTTTAAATGCATCATGGAACATGTCCCCGAGAGGAGTGCTAATACCATATGCAAACTACTCCTCTATCTGGTAATAGCAACTTTGGAAATCCTTTTTGTTTCCGCTAAACACCGGTGTGTGAGACGTCAACTGTCTCATGCAAACCGCATGGTGCCGAAAATCGTTTTCCCAGCGGCTCATCACCGTTGATTTGGTAATTACCCGGTCACTCACGGACCTAATACCTTTTACGCTCCGGTTTGCTGAGAAACTCCGTTAGAAGCCACGATATATACCCATCGACACTTGTACTATCCCCAGCGATAGCTCAATGGAAGAGTAAGTCGGTAATATAACCAAACACAGTCCTCAAAAGAGAATGATGTCTCGTTATATTAGCTCAGTGACGCAAAGACAAAAAGCCACCAAAAGACCAGGATCACATTGGCATTTCAGACGTGTCCGGCCAGACGAAATCTATAAATAAGTTTTTTCCGGATAATTCGGGGGGTGATGTCCACAGTACCCCCTCCCAGTTTTTTATGGCGGAACTTCGTTTCCGACATAATACGCTTTGAACTGATTTCTTTTCTGACTAAGATTCGTTTAGAGTTATGTATGAAGATACATCAACCCACGAATTAGCCGTTATAAAACAACAATGATACTTGCCCCGGTACCAATCGTATATATACTCTAGCACATTCAGTATCTATATTAAAATCATCCTCTTTCTTCTGTCGATAAGATATTTGTGCAGTATGCCCAAGTATAATGTTTTATGGTTGAGTAATAATGTAATGTCGCCATTTCCATATATATGTAATAACCGGTCGTCGGTTTCCATAAATACATTTACTTTTTGTGAAGACATACCCTTGTATAAATCGGTATCATTTAATATAGTGTCAGGTGATCAAGTCTGACGACTATATCCGAAGTTGGGTTGAGTGCGCCCTAACCTTGCGATATGCCGATACAAGTAGAGATCGATGGAATCCGGTGTAGCAGTTCATGTTATTAAAATATATCAGTTCTTGATTAGACTGTAGAGTCTTTAATGAAATCATCATTCTGGTACTAATGCGGGTCGTATCCAGGAAACACCATCGCTCACTCAAATAGCGATCCCGTAACGGTGCTGTTTCGTGGCCGTCTCGTCTGTCTCTGCGGAGCAAGAGAATAGAATGCCTATTTTTTTTTTTGTCAGCTGTGTCTTGTTAATCTCTAGAAGAATGAATGCTGTAGTAGCTTTAATATCTAAGTAAGGGTGTCGGGACGATATTGGATCAATGCTATGTTCGCAATCGATCAGGTCCACAATACTTCTAGAGAAAAAATTACTTACTATAGACGCCGTTTACGCGCGCGGACTCCTTTACCTGGTGGAGGACCTCCAACCAAAGTTAAGTCTAAGGTAGACTGTTCGAGGACGTCCCAAATTTTGTGAGGGATTGCGCCTTGTGCCAAGTCAAAAGGAATGTCTAGCACCCCTCGTGGTAGTGCTTGTATGGTCCACGCGGTATGATCTTTATCTGTGGGAGATATGGTATCATCCCATGTCTCAAATTTCTTGGCGTCTTTATATACTGGAAGGTATTGTCTTACTTTAGGATCTTCCACTGGATCCAGACTCCTCCAGAAATGTAAGACTGGTTGTATTATTTGTGCCGCAGTCGAAATTCGATTCGATCGCGTATGGCGTTTGTGAGGTACTGCCATGACTCTCATGAGATATAAATCTGAGAGCGTGTCATCGGCTACGTGTTGAGCCGCAGGCCTCACCAAGTAAAAAGCGTCTTTGGCCCATGAAATATGTCCAATCGCATCTCCTTCTTTCCAACTAGGGTGAACGAGAGTGTCATTGCCCGCGCGAGGGTCTTGATCTCCGTTATCGCTCCCCTCTTGATGGACTCCTTGCGAACGTGCCGTCCTTATCGCCTTTCTCATATGTGGCAGTGCCTGGTTCGTCGTCCTCCGCCAGACCTACCAACATATCTATTAATCTCGCATATTGCAACGGAGCTTTTCGGGTGTAGAAACTATCGAAGCATGTGAATGCTTGAGGAATCAATTTCAACTTGTCCTGGTCTCTGAGCTTCCGCTTGTATGCACTGCTCTGCTCACGAGTCCCGAGACGACAAGCCACCACTAAGTGTTGCTTCCGTGAGGGCACCGGTATCGGATGATCAATAAGCCGGTCCCGTATCTCCTGCGCCCATATCGCCTTCTCATTGTACGGGAGTATGACCGTATATGGTTTATTATTTTCAAAAAGAGTGCGCAGGCACTTTTTCACTTCTGTCAGTGAGCGCGGCCACGTAGGCTCGTCACCCCAGAATTCGGTAATAAAGCTTTTAATATCTTCTGCCGGGATATCAGGGAGTCGTCCCCTTCTCCTCTGTATAAACTCCTGTCTGTCCTTCTCTTCCACCTTTACGTGAAAGCAATGTCCGTTGGTGATATATACATCGGCCCCTGCTCCTTCTTCAAATCTCGCCAACGATGGGCACCCTTGTCCCATGCATATAATCTCCTTTTTCCTCTTTTCAATGAGATCGTCTATCGACTTTTTATCCCATTGTGTAGAGACTGTAGCCATATAGACCTCCGCCTCTCTCTTGTCTGACAGGTTTGAACCATCTTGAGACACCGCGTCCGTTGGCATATATGCCTCATATGCGTGTGTAATGGCCACCTGTTTCCCTTCCGATGCTACCCCTAGGTGTAGGGCCTCGTATGAGTCAATAGCATGGAGAGAGTCGACAGTATATTCTTCTCCTGGCTCTACGCCGTATATGACTCTTTTGGCGGCGCAATCAATCACTACGTTCATTGTGGCCAGTTGGTCGCACGACAAAAGAACAGATCCGTGGTATTCGGGGACAACGTACAAGTCCACTCGATATACTCGTCCGGATTCAATTTAAAATTTAGAGTGATGATGCCCGTTATATCCGTCCGACTGCTAACTCCTTTCAAGGTGCCCGATGATTTTTTCATATTAGTTTCTAACCACGCATGATGTTTTGTAGTAAATTTTCGGCCGACAATATTAATATTCGCCATAGTATCATTACCAACGTTTAGCAGCATGCACTGTTTGTTGTCGTGATGGGTGTACTGGTATTGTACTACCTTTGAGTTGGTCTGTGGCCTGCTGTGGGCTCTTAGACTCACTGGTACCCTTGGTTGGGACCTGCACAACGGTGTATCGTGCAATGTTTGTTGTTCTGTTTTCTCCCTCCTTCTCTAGTGATTGGACTACCTCAAATCTGTTACCTGAGTCGGCATCAGTGTCGGTAGTGGTTGTGCCTGATGTCGCATAGGCCTGTGGTGCTGAGGAACTCGAGCTTGAGCTCGAGCCGTCTGCCCAGCCCCATCTCTGTGGTACGGGCGCTCTGCGCTGCCGTATCCACCTCGGCCAACCCATCTTCCTCCTCCTCTACCTTGAAATACACCTCTTCCTCCTCAACAGTCGTAAATTCGTTGGTGGGCACGGGCACAATGCTTCAAACACACAAATAAGAAATGCCCATACAACCACGATGTCGAGGACACCCGCATCCGAAACACACTCCTCAAGAACGTACGGTCGGACGAAAGCAACGCCGTCGCCGTTCTGCGCCGACTGCGCAAGGATCAGGGGTGGAAATTACAGGATGTCGCGGACCATGACCACGAACTAGCTGACGCGATCAATTCTCTTTTCGCTAGAGATGATCAGAAGACGGCAGCCATAGAAGCCGCAAGTAGAGGAAGAGGTGGAACACGAGGAAGAGGAGGAGGGAGAGGAATCAATCGAGGAGGAGCCCCGTTCGCACGAGGCACATACACTCGCGGGGGGGAAAGAGGATTTGTGAGAAGAGCTCTCTTGGTCGCTTTCCTAGAGATCGTTGCGTATGTGCGGCTTGCGGTTGAGCAGAAGCCGATGCAGAACCGATCAAGGATGCTGTCTGGCTGTAGAGCCTCTGACAAGCGGTCATTACTTCAGTCCACAACATTTTTGGGCTCATGGCCTTAGTCGTGGCCTCAAAGACGCTCATCTCCAAAAAGTTCAAGTGCTTTACCTTGTCGAAGGTTTTGCAGTCTTGCATGAGCAGTGTGAGCTTATTTTTGTTGTAGACGTGCAAAGCACTGAGGAAATGTAAGAGTATGGCTTTGCGGTTATAAAAGAGAGTGTACTGGGTGCCCACATTTGTTAAGACAGATGCAAGCTGAGTGACAGACTGCAACTGCTCCGATACTAAGTTGAAAATTTCAAACCCAATCAATGTGCCAGTGCACAAGTGTTGGTATCCACTTGCCTTAAAGTATTGAATGAGGGCAGCAATGGCAAGAGTACAACTCATCTCTGCATGTCCACCTTTCCTTGCTAGCTCCTCCTCTCCTCTGTACTTCTCGTAAGTTATACGATCAAAACCAGCTCCAAGGAGGGATCGATCACAGAGATGTTCTAGGACTTCATACTCCTGCTCCACCTCACACTGGTTTTGCTGGTAGCATCTGTCCATCTCATTGAACTTAGTCATGAGGGTCTTCTATGTGTCAGCCTCATTGGCAGTGATAGCATAGAGCTTAAGGCCCCCTCCCTAATTTTGATTTTAGTCAGGGCTGCCTGCAGCGCCTGCTTTTTCTTCTGGGAGTCGGTCAAGTTAATTACTGTTCCTCCCCCTTGGGGTCCTCCTCCTGTGGGTCTTCCTCCTGCTTTCTTGGGAGCTGGGTTAGATGTGGTAGGTGGAGCCGTTGGCTGTGGAGCCACCCGTGCTACTGCCACTGCCACAGCTATCTTCTCCTTCTGCTCCTTCTCCTCTTTCTGTCTCGTCTCTTCTTCTTTCACCTGTCGTGCTAGATGAGTCACGAACTGTGCAAGCCCTGTGGCACTAGAGAGGAAGTGTGCCTTTTCTCTCATGGAAGACTTATCAGCTCTGTTATTATTTGGGATTGTTGTGAGAGGGCCTTGAATGAGAGTGTGATTCTTCGTGTGGGCCCATTGTTCCATGTTGGTTTTTGCTCCTTCCCCTCAAAGAGGCCCTTATGGAGTTGTGTGAGGCGTTCAAGCACCTGACAAGACTGGTCAACCTCCTCGTAAACAGGATGTTGCCTTGTGTTGTCTTTCAGGGCTTTGTACATTTCGTTGTAAGCCCGTGTGAAGGCAGTTACAAAAGCCTCAAGGGCAAACTCAATGCCACTTTGGTTTCTACCTTCGAACTTTCTTTCTAGATTCTTGATATCAGTGGGGACACCACAGACAGACAGCCATGCTGCAGTTGTGCGTTTATTTTTCCACTGTTTGTGCGTTCATGAAATTCCGCGACGAGCACAGCAGCTTAGAGTGTTGCAGATATGTCGCATATGTCGCACAGTGTAAGAGTGTCGCCATACTTGATATCCTGCAATGGCACTCTTTCGTGCTCAAACCTCACTTTGTTGAAGAGAGGCTTCGCAAGGCCGGGAATTTCGATCAGGAGGTTGCTTTGACCTTGTCCTGGTCTATTCCTTTTCTCGTAAGGAATGTAGATGTGTATTTTATAATAGGTTGGGTAGGTAAGGAAGAAGGACTCTTCATCATCATATGTAGCCAACTGTTCCCATGTATTTAGGATATTCTGGCCAACATCCTCCATCTCTCTCTCTGCCTCTGTCAGTGGAGAGCCTCCAGTCTGACCTGCACTCGCTTCTTGTGCATTACCCCCCCCCCCCCCCCTGTCGACTCTACATCGGCTGTATACGTATACTCCTCTCTCTCCTCTCCGTCTCTATCCCCCCTCTCTTCTGAGTACTGAGTCTCCTGCTCCTCTCCTCCCTCACTAGGACCATAATCAGTTGGTATCACACCAGCCTGCTCATTCTCGTCTTCCATCTTATGTTATGAGAGTCACGTCTGCTTTTTTTTTTTTTTTTTTTTTTTTTTTTTTTTTTTTTTTCATCTGTTATTCTTATCACTCTATGCAACCTACTTCTCCTTCTTCCTTTTCTCTGTTAAAATAGTTATGGGGCGTCAGGCCCTACACAGATAACGATAGTTTGGTCAAAAGAGCTGTTTTGTAGAAGTCAGTCTGTCGTCGGACAGTGCTTCGATATTTGTCTTGCTCTTGTGTGAGAGATGTGTAATCTCCTCTGGTTTCTGCAGAGAAAATGCAAGGAAAATGGTTCAGAACAGAGAGTGGGAGTGCTTTGCTCGTTTTTTCCTCTGTCTGTGTGTTTGTCTGATGTTTGTTTCGCACTTGTCCTACTTGGCTTTATGGAAGCAGCAAGAGGGAGTGCAGTAGGTGTGGTCTGGTGTCTTGTAAAAGAGCATACAGAAGCCAAATGTGCACAAGGGCTAAAGGTTATGCCAGTTTGTGACAAATCGATTGCCTGTTTGTAAGTTTTTTGTTTGAGGATGAGTAGGAGTGTTTGTTTTCGTCTGATGTCTGTGCGACAGATCAGCGAAAAATAATTTGTGCTTATCTGATGTCTGTACGACAGATCAGAAAAGAAATCAGCCTTTAGCTATGGACTCCAAATGTACTATCCCCAACGATAGCTCAATGGAAGAGTAAGTCGGTAATATAACCAAACACAGTCCTCAAAAAGAGAATGATGTCTCGTTATATTAGCTCAGTGACGCAAAGACAAAAAGCCGCCAAAAGACCAGGATCAAATTGGCATTTCAAACGTGTCCGGCCAGACGAAATCTATAAATAAGTTTTTTACCGGATAATTCGGGGGGTGATGTCCACACTTTAA